>CACVKI010138325.1:0-20069 GCA_902732785.1 Trichogramma evanescens | reverse complement strand
TTTTTCTAGGACGCGTCCTGTTTTTCCATAAGATTACGTGTAAATGGTGACGGTAGCGCCACTCTAAGCTCCGCCCAAACGCTCAGAGCGAATACCGGCGGTAGCGTGAATGTAGTTATTCTTAATTAAAGTAAAAATAATAATGTACATTGATTAAATTATAATAAAATATATTCATTTCAACACAGGAACACTATCCGATCATTAATTTACCATTTAACGATAATTATTAATCAAATGAGTTCAACATATATTTCGCGCTCGTATATCTGTATGCTCGATAGCTCGTTTCAGCTCTGCGCTACTGCGGCGCCACGGTATATTTCGGTCATAGACTATGAGCGTAGAGCCCACTGAAACCAACGCTGTCCTCGACTGTAATAGGTCTATTATGGTCGAGTAGAATCATTACAGCTGAGTAGCGCTGCTCGACTGTACGCGATTCTATTACCCACACAGCTTGCTCAGCGCGTAATATGCCTCAAATGGGCGCGTATGGTGAAAAGGTTAGTTTCGGCTGGGGTAGCATAAAACAGCGTTTTTTGATACTGGTGTGCGGTAAAATTTTTTGTATTTGTATGAAATATCATACTTGTTATTAGAGAATTTTTCTCATGCACGGAGTACGCAAATAGTAGATTACGCAACGGGGGCGGGAATCAGTTGCGTGCACTAGTTTTAATTACAACGTGCAGAAAGTCGATTTTAACATCGCCAGCCGTGCGCGAAAGTAGCACTTTCCACACGCAGTGATGAAAAGTAGCACTTTCCGCACGCAGTGATGAAAAGTAGCACTTTCCGCACGCAGTGATGAAAAGTAGCTAATTTTAGGCTTTCGGAGGAGCCTTAATGATCAACTGACTGCAGACTCGTTACAGCACTCGTTTTTGGTTTGCGCTATAATCCTTCGTTTCAATAAAAAACCATAACTGCAACAGTTGATAAATATGAAATTCCAAGCACAATTAACAAATATGAAATTTCAAATACATTGGTACATAGCTGCTGAGAATTAGTCGCTTTCGGACCACTAGTATGAAAGTAATTATTTACGCAACAAGGGCCCAAAAGGCGTTTTTCATCACTGCGTGCGGAAAGTGCTACTTTCGCGCCTGGCTGGCCATCTTAAAATCGACTTTCCGCACGTTGTAATGAAAATTAGTGCACGCAACTGGGGTGGTTGTCAACCTCCCGCCCTCGTTGCGTAATCTACTATTCCCGCACTGCTGATGATCTTAAAATCGACATTCAGCTTCACCTCGAACATTAATTACACCTGCCTTAAGACTTTTCTTTTTTTGTGGCCTAGAGCAGTAATATACTATTTGTTTATAATGATCCAATTGGGCAGAATTAATTTATACTAATTTGTTTAAAAAAGATTGAATAAATTTTAAGGTTTGCTAAGACGGAATCTGTAGTGTTGGACGTTCTGAAGAAAAATACAAAAATATTTCATTAAATACAAAAAAATTTGTTGAATTAGCCTATGAATATATAACACTCTTTTGGTACAATTCCTAGTCACTGCAGTATAAGTATAACCTTATCAAAATTATTATTCATATTTTTAATTACTTATTCTTTTTTTCGTGTTGCATAAAAAGTGGCATTTTTGGTAGACGTTAGACGAATTGCTTCCAATGCGGGACCTCGTAGTACGTCGACAACGCTCAAATCCCCATAATACTAGCTGAGCACTTGTCAAGGACAGCGTAAGAGATATCAAGTTAGAATCTTATCATCGTTTCTATTTGAGGCTAATATAAGTGAGAAGAATCAAACTTTCTAATACAGCTTTTTAAATATTTACATAGCTTCTCTACAGAAAAGTGAACAATGGAAAGAAAAATACAATTTTAGAAATGAGATAGTATCTGGTGCGACAAAAACTATCTAACAATATTAATTTCAAATTCAATTTATTCTTCCATTTGAGAAAATCAACTTTTATCTTACTCAAACATACGAATGATTGTAACAGATGTAGGTATTTCGATGCATAAAGATGTTATCCTCCAATGAGCTATAACATATGGAGAAGTTTTCGTCTGTTAGCTTAAAATCCAATGCTATGAGACTGTAAGACACTGTAAATGGTAAACCATCTGTTAAACAGATGAGAAAAGTAAAAGTATGTATGAAGCATCGAGCGAGTCATTTGCGAGTTCACACGTTTGATCTCTAAAATTATTCAAAATGTAAAGCCAGCTGCATTAGATATGAAAAGTAGAAATTCATGAAAAATGAAAGAAGGATCGTAAAAGCTAGTAAAATAAACGTAGGAATTTACATTCCACAAAAACGATAAAATTGATTCATCGAATAAAGTGAAATTTTGAACGCTATACATCTTAAAAAAAAGTTATTATTTGTTACTAGGTATCGACAAAATGTATCGATCATATGATAAAATCAATGCATATAGATGTGAAGAACTATTATTATTGGCATTAAAAAAGTCGTACGAGTAAAATCCTCGAAATGAAGAATGGGAGGAAAAAAATAATTGCATTGGCTAAGACAGTGTCTGCATGTGCAGGTGTTCGTTTCGAAAATAATAGAGTGCACAGACTGCCACTGCTGCCGCAGCAGCAACATCGACTTTATCGATTGGATAACTATATAAGCAATAAAAATCCGCGCGTCAAAGGAGGCTCGATGAACGAGCGCGCGACAAGCGAAGACATAGCTTCTCTTTCACTCCCGCGCGTCACTTATATCGCAGAGAATGAATTTACCGCATTCTCCTCGCTGAACACGAGAATCGCTCGACAACCATTATTGTACTTTTAAATTCAATTTAATTCTGCTGCATTATCGATCCGCTTCTGATCATTTTTTATGTTACTTATACTTTATTGTTATTTTATTATAAAAAAAACGTTGGCTTTCAAATTAAGTATCATATATTTATGATTTACGCAATTCAATATTAAAATATGTCGAAAAGTTAAGAAGTTACGAAGAATTTTTCTTTATTACCGTTTTTCAATAGTACCAGATTACATTATCCTAAATTATTAAGGAATAACCATTTTTCGGAAAACAAAATTTTGATCTATTTATTACAAAAATATAATTTTAACAAAGAACGGTACGTTATTGCTTGTTCTTTTCAAGTGTGCTTGTTCTTGCCTTTCAAAAGGTGATTAAAATTTCATTATTAATCACCTTTTAACTTCAAAATGAAGTTTTGATGTTTGAATCAAAAGTCTACGTCAAGATAACTCTCTCATTTTTTTGCGTTTTCTATATAACCAAAGAGACACGGGTGGCAGACTATGTTTGACACTTGCGCGGGAAAATTCACTTTGTACATTGAATTCGATTTTTTAAGCGTGTTAGGGTGCAGATGAATGAGAGAGCATGGGTAAAAGTTCACAAAAGCTTTTTTTCGTACACATATATCCAGCTCAAGTGCATTTGCTATTTGAAACAACTACCTTTGAATTATTTACTTGAGCTATAAAGCAAGTACTTCGCGCGATCTTTAATATGATTAAACTTCTTGCACGTGTACTGTAAAAACACATCGTAAATAGACAAATCCATAACACTACAAATGATAAATTGTGCCCATCGATTTTTTTAGCCAATTTTCAAGAAAAAAATGTTTATTCATGAAGAAAGATGCAAATCAAGGCGATAAAAAAACCTTCACAATTACATCTCAAGTTCACTGGTATCAATATGTATATATATATATATACGTAAGAAGCGGCAGCAAAAGTCAATATAACCCCCAAGCAGCTTGCAAGTCTACATAGTACTGTTATCGGAAACACCTCTCTGCTCGGTGATTAACTTTTCTCCTAGGTTAACCGTGCTCTTGAGTAAGTCAAAGTATAGGCACTATAAAGTTGCGCGGAAAATAAATGCATCGTAAAGCTGTAAGTATTATTGGTGGAAAAAATCAATAACTAAGATGTATTGAAAAAAGTCGGTAATTTTGACAAATTTGAGCAATATTCACTTGACTATCACGAAGTACGAGAAGTATTATGAAATTGCCACTTTTTAAAAGTTAAAAAAAATCAATGCAAATTAGTCACAATTATTGGATTAGTTTCTGCTAAGTTCTTACGCTCGTGAGTCAAATTGACTTTATTCAAACCAAAACCATACGAATTAGTATAAAATAACAGTTTATTTTTAACTAAAGTATCGAAAATTATCTGCTATCGTCACAGTTGAAATTCGCAGAAATATATTTTAAATCGTTATACCTTGCATTTTACACGAGCATCGGGTAATTAAAGTGAATTTTGAATGATACTTTAAATGAGACAATGAGACAAGATTAATAAGAGTATCGATTGATTACTATATTTTATTAGTATATATAATTCTACAAACTTATTTTTTATTAATAATTAAATGATTTCATTAGATCATTTTTATATATTCTTTGGCAAAGATAAAGTAAATAATCCAAAACATGTTCTTTTTAAATTAAAATTCAATAGCTTGTAGTAAATTATCAATAATTTTATCAAAAAAAACTAGATAATCATAATGTATCTGTAAAAAAACCACTGATATGCTAGATTTGAAGATGGACTAAGTAGAAAATACTTTGAAGAAACGAGAGCTTTTTCTGTTTATTCCTCGCTTGTGTAACGCACTTGCACATATTTTAGGACTGCACAAAGCAAATAAGCTGAAGAAACGTAAGAAGCAATCTCGATAGTGCACTGTCAAAAATAGTTTGCTCACGTAATAGCAAACAAGAACTTTTTCGAGCAAATGAGCCTGCTTGAAAGACGAATTATACGAATTATTTTGCGAGTGATATTAAAGAAAACCTGTGGTTTTTTTAAGTTATTTTTTTTAATAAGGATTAATCTTGTATTACAAGTTTCTCTTGTCTCTAGTACTATAAAAAAGTTATGGTAAAATAAATTTTTGCGACTTACTTGGAGAAACTCTGTAATAGGCTCGAAAATTAGTTTTTGAACCACCCATCCGCATGCTACCCCAGCTGAAACTAACCTTTTTCGTCCCTGCGGCCAAAACGAAAAAGTTAATTTCTGATGGGGGATTCATGAAAAATAGGATAAGCACCTATTAAGCGAAAAAAGAAAACCTCAGAGCTCGTGTTTCTCAACCTCGGCTTCACCTCGGCCGATAATTACATATGCTCTGAGGCTTTTCAGTTTTTCGCTCCCTAGGCACGTAATATACTATTAAATATTAAATATTTGTAAACTAAATAAAATTTCCAATAAATATCGATATGCCTGTGTGTGTGTGGGTGTGAACTATTTCACTTCTCTGCCTTTTAACTAAGAAATTGAGTGTAGCATTGAACCGACTAAGCTGCTTTGTACTACCCAAGGAACTGAGCTTGCACTCATACATGCGATCTTCTTTTTCCATAAGCTTTATTTGAAAATTAATTATATATGAAGAAATGATGATGAAATAATGTTTTTTAATAAGAAGTTGGTGATTCTTTATCAGTAATACAATAATACATAAAAATAAGAGGAAGCATCTTTTTGAAAGGAAGATCCTTGCCAATGAATCAGCAGCAGTTTTTTCGATTGCTTACGGCAGCTGATCCGTGTGACTTCAATGAAAATTTATAGATATAACTTCTAGATGCGCATGTGCGTTTTAATGCTCGAAAGATGCAATTTCAACTGCACCTGTAGGTTTTTTCAAACTCTACTCAAATTATAATCTCGCTCGTCTCGAGTCCCAGACTGCTGACCAATCAGAGGCAGTTATAAAATATTTCATATTTCAGGCCATAATTTTTTTTATTATAGTAGATATGGTAGATAGGTATCGACATATTACATGTTGTAATACGATTTCTCATGCTCGCTAGTCACTCTTTAAAAAATGTTTAATTATAATTAAAAAAGGTTTTTATTAGCAAAATAATTTTTTCAACGTAATATGTCCTTCGTAAAACTAGAAAGATACCCTCGCAATCTTTGCTTGATGTGTACATCATTAATACTTTGCAAATAAACAGAGCAATAAATCGATGTGAGGTTCATTGAATTAGTAAAATAAAACAAGATAGTTCGTTACGCAGCTGAATGCGATAAAAGGACCAAACACGTCCTTACCTACATCTTCTCGCGTCAACCTGTCAGGGAAACAATAAACAAAAGCATAATATAAAAATTGTCTAACACTCTAATATTTTACGTATACCAAAAACAGAACACATCAAGCTATCGTAATAAAGGTCGACTTTTTTCCGGAAAGTCACGTTCCTGTAGGTGCGAAAAGAGATATCGACTGCATGCCACGGCACATCTAACGCAAGAATCAAGCACCGTAAACCCTTTTTCACGTCTCCGCAAAGTGACACTAATCGAGTCACCAATACACGACGACGACTACGGAGTATACATATAGTCAAGTGGTTGATACGATCTCATAGCTGAACAGGAGACGATCTTAAAAGAGAAAAAAGTCCGTGAGCTCTTCGGGAAGCACGTCATCTTGAGGACGATCGAGCTGTGCAGCATTGCCAGATACGAAACTCTCCCTTTAGATAATTCATAGCGCGTATTAGAGCTGCTGCTGATGCTCTCTTCGAAATAACGCGCTCGAAGCAAATATAAAGTCCTTTGAAGCCCACTTTTGATTCCTCGCGGATGAGGTGTGTGGTATAAAATTAGTTTGCGCTCATGCGATTCATAACATTTATGAAGATATATAAACAGAATTGTGAATCGAATTTTAAATGCTGATATATGACATGCAATGTGTGACTGTATTTTCACTCGCGCCTATTGCTTTTTAACCAAACGATAATTGAGAATTTCGTACCAGGAGTTTTAATGTATCTAACGCGCTTGACCGTTGTCTATAAAGCAGAAGTTCGTGCATTCAGTCTGATCGATTTTTGAATGATTTTTTCAATGCAATTTAATGCTTATAACCTACTACCCAAATCCAATCTTGAAATGACATTCGAAATGACGAATAATGGTATACATTTCGATATCACTTTACTTTTACCAACTATATCACTTTTCTCTGTGAAGAGAATTTTATTATTTATTCAAAGCTTAACCCTTTTTTCAATTGAATTTGTGTCATTGCTGGCATGTCCATTTTTATCGTGAGAAAATTTTTCATTTAAATTCTTTAAAGACAAATAAATCTTCTTTCGATCATTATTAGAACAGTATTGGCAATTAATTAACCATATCGAAAAAGATAGGAACAGAAGCATCCTCCTTTATTGAGCTCGTTAGGAAAAAAAGAGGAAAAAAAGCGAATCGGGTTGTAATTACTCCGATATCGACTTGAGCTCATATGTTTTTTCATTTATAAAAGTATATTATCGTATTTATATTGTGGTCGCACTTTGGCAGCTAGCCACGTGGCGTAATATGACACGTACGCTCGGCCTAAGATCTGATGAGTGGCCCTACATTTATATATTAATAATAAAATGGCTAGTGCTTAAGATAAATTTCAAAGCTAATTTAAACTTTTACTTTTATATCAAGAGACGGGCAAAAAGGAAAGAAACGGACGCGACAAGTGTCACTATCTTCATATCATTTCCTCTTTTTATTTATAAACGATTTTAAAATGATGTTATAAATATGATGATTAGCTGTGCATATTAAATTTATCGATATCTTCTATATTTTCGTTTTATATCACATATATTATACATAAATGTAAAGATCAATGATAATAAAATTATTCTATAATTGATAAAAGTATCGTACATCGAGTACACTAAATTCTCAAAAAATGAAAAAGTATCTCTCTAGTATTTCTCGTTACGTAATAAAAATTACCAAGTATCAATTTAGGGAAACCTTTTTTAGAAATGTTTGATAGTAAATATTTAGATTTTTACGACAGTACTTCCCTGTGTATTCACTCTTACGATCACTAATTCATACAGTTACACGAAATCGTAAAAAACAAATAACAAAATGAAAGAGCTGGTATAATTCTCGAAACCTTACTGTTGCGTCGCTCTTACCAATCTATTAATAGCTCATATACCTGAAATCAAGAAATCTTCATCACAAATTCAATTTGTCTGCGTATCCTCACCCCAAGAATTTGCCTGTCTGATCGATTCTGATTATCTTAAAAAAAAAACCATAAAGTCCTCCACTCTACCATTTGGTGGAGTATCCAACGGATCCATGTTAATGGCTGTTCGTCGAGGACGATAAAATTTAAATTTCAAAAGAAAGAGTAAAAAACGATCTTTATGTCGAAGGACGCACATCATCAATCTTCGCAAGCCCTTGCGACTAATACTTCATTTTTTGCCTATATTACACGACGCCAAACTCAAAGGAAGCCGCGTTCTGAGTCAAGACGTATATAGAAGGTCCGATTCTCGTGGATTACATAAGAGGACTAAAGGGAAAAAAAAATAGCTGTGGCCACGCGGTTGTACTCTTCAACGGGGTGTAGGGATAGTAATTTTAAATTGTATCATAAAATATATACAAAATCGACACGCGGCGGCCGCGAAGCTTGACGAGTATCGATTGTATATATACATCGTGCACCTCGCGCGTCTAACTATCACGCCCCACTTTTCATCTATATATGTACTGAGAAACTCCTACACGCGTAGTAGTACAGTAGTACGTGTTGTCTGACACCCGCGAATTCCATTAAGGTTGTATATTGGCGTATATGTATAAAACGTAATATAGCCTGCGTCATTGTCATATATATTTATTATGCGTGTCCTTTTTTCTTCTTCTTCTTTTGTTTTCTCTGTAGCTTGAATTTTACCTCTTTCTTGTGTCTGAGTCGGGATCGTATATACATGTGCTTTTGTACGCGACCGCGAAAACCTTCGGGCGCGCCCGTGTGTCGTACAGCTCCTCTTTTTCCACTCCCTTTTGAGACACGAGGACGCGCGCGTGTGTCGAGCTCGGCCAGCGTTGCAATTGGTCAAACTGTTGCTTCTCTAATTTCATTTAGATTTTCTTGCCTCTCGCTTCAGTGCCTTATATTATTACCGCTGCGTATGGCTTGTTCGACTTTACTATGCAACATTCGCCGTGGCAAAAAGTAATTTTACTCGTTTACAGTACAGCAGTTTCTGCGTTGACAAATAATAAATGTATAACGTTTGCTCGAACGTGTAATACCCCCTTCTTTACCGAGACTCGAGCTCGAGTAATACGTGCCTCGAAGTAGTAAAGATGAGCGCGGATATATATGTGCAAGTGTATAGGCTGCGCGTGCAGTTTTTGAAATGATGTTTGCGAGAACAAATTTAAGAGCTTTACCATTCTGCAACAAAATATACGGTTGATGTTTACACACAGGGGAGTCTAGAATTTAAATGAGATCGGTATGCCTGAGAAATTTTGCTAAGTAAGTTTTTTTTTGTAAAAATTATAATTTATATTTGAGCTATGTAAATGTTTGACTATTGTAATCATTTCCAGTTTACAGAAACAGCTCTGTAAAATAATTTTTTTTTAAATTACTAGATTAATTTCCAGGCGGAAAACCTTGACACGAAAATACAATCCTTTTTAATATAACATGATTGCAGTGATGAGAGAACTCGATAATGTCGTGTCATCATTAGGCTGCTTCGAATCGTTAAATTCCATATGTCGTGCTACGCTGTACTTTTTAACCCATCGAATCTCAATGTCTGTGTGGAATCGATTTTTTTGTGCCTAACAATACATTCGAGCTTGGGGGAAAAAATATCTCAGCACTTTTTATCTCTTGCAATGTGTGTAACTTTCAGCCATCGCTATAGTAATAACAAAAGAATTTTTATCAATATTCTTAATTTCGTATACATTCGAATAGCTTACGGAGTAATCTCATTAAATCAAATACAAGAATATAATCCAAATTTACTTCCACAAGTGTTTTCAGAGTTCAAATTTCTTCGCTAGCAGAAAGTTTGTGTGCGTGAAATTTTACAATTTCCACTTACTAAGCGAAATGAGGTAATTTCGTCGTAAAAATCATAGAGAAATAGCGCGCGCGATTATGCGAAAAATTTACATTTCCGTGGCTGGCAAGTTACACTCACGAGCTTTATCGTCCCTACACTAGAGCTTAATATTTATAATTCCATCGTTTACTATTTCTAAGCGCCGGATCCTGTGCCAATGCACAGAGTAAGTGAATTAAAAAGCCCAAATGTTGTAATATGCAAATTCGGGAACTATGCAAACATTTTATAGAGTAGATGAGAAAATTAATTTACCTTTGCACCGTACTTTATTAGATATTTTTTTGTTGAAAATTTAAATTCATTACTAAAGGCTGCCACATCGAATTTCTTCGTATATTTGCCCACTTTGAAGTGAAAAATATTAAATCAACAAAGAAGCTAGCTACACTGCTCAAAACAAATGAAATTTCCGTTGATCGTAATTACTAATGATACAAACTTTGATCGCAGTGACGTCCTATTTTAGGGTTTTAAATTAAATCTCAGAGGGTCCAAATTTATTAAATCGAATAATTGCTTGAATAAAACTTTCATAATTGAACACGCACGCCAAGCTTGGGAATATACACTTCGAATAAATATACATTCGCGAGATCTCGTTACTGATGTACTTCAAATTCTTCTTCAAGATCGGAGAAAACCTTTAACTAGTTAAGTTGGAAAATTTACTGCAACGATCCTTGTTAGCGAGGCTACGATATACGTGCCGCTGGTCAGAACTTATCGTAACGTGTGGTCGTTATTGTATTTGCAAAAAAAGGAGTTCAAGGAAAATTGTTATCCTAATTCATTGAATAATTCACGAAAATATGTTTCCTTTTTTTTCTTTTCTTGGTGAAAGTATTGATGAGGCTCTATAATAAAATTATTCCGAAAGCACGATGGACAATATTTCAAAATATGAGGTAAAGAATTTCAGCTAATTATAATGGAAATGATCGGAAAATCTCAGTAAAAAGGTAAATGCGTAAGGAAATATCTAAGGTTCGTTGGTTAATTAAACGGCAATTCTCTATAGATAACATGTTTTTAGTCGTTGAAATTCATAATTGACTTTTCTCCCCTTTTTTCAATAAAGAAATGAATTTTTTTTTAATGTAATTAGCTATGTCACCTTAACTGTAAGAACAACATTTTCTCATAATTACCTGCCAGATATTAAAAAAATCGGAAATAACATAATTATTTATTCTATATACGTCCTCGTTTTAGGTCTTGCATCAGTTCGAAAAAAGTATCCTTCAGAGAAAAATTTTGAGTTATATACAAGGGTGTTATGTACTTGGAAGTTAACGTAATATAATATACAAGCTCGAGATTGCAAAATCAGCTGCAAAGTCGAATCGTCGTGTTGCTCCTTTTGTAATATCGCGAATAATCTATTTTTCCGTGTGTAATAATAGAAGTATCGTTTTTATTTGTATATATTATTTCTACAACGCAGTACTACGTATAACAGTAAAGAAAATCTTTTACCGTGAAAATCAATTTCCTTCGCTGCCACAATTCTTGTTACGGAAAGCCTTTGAACAACCGATACCTTATTTTGTTTTGTCGATAACACTTTAAATTCTCTGCGTTCAATGTTATACTGGTAAGCATTTATTAATCCGTTTATTTGTTATTGTTCATTTTTACGTACGCATTACGATCTATTGAACTTTTTAAGCATCGGTGGATAAAAAAAGACGCATATCTCGCGCGCACTTTATTTTTATTCGACTTTCATGCACGTGTTGGGAAGTTTGAAAAGGCAGAGTCGAAGAGGAATTTGAACTCAATTCAATATACAAAATATATATGCGTGTATGTCTGTCTGTTCCAGCTACAGTGAGAATTCTCGATCAGCATACATGGGCGAGCAAATGGCCAAATATGAATACATGCTTCGACTATAGAGCTTTCGGGACTCGTTGCATTTTAAAAAAAATAGAAAAAGCCTATAAAGCATCGCTCGACTTATCTTTTTCTCTAGAACCGTATAAGACCGCACCAACGATCATTAATTCTGACTGTCTGATTAAATACTTCTTTTTCCTTTTTTCTTTAGCTACAGTGTGCGGAAGGCTGCATCGTTTATATATGCATCGAGATAATTTTCAATGATGTTGATTTCAGACAAAATTGAACTTTTTTAAAACTCACTGCAGCTGTAAATTTCACTATTTCGTTGCTCTTATTAAATCAAACTCGTATAGAGTAATTTTTTATCAATAATGCTTCAAGTCCTTTAACCGATGTCATTATATCACAAAAAACGTGTCAATGTAGCCCTCCCCTGTATTAAATAGTAATTTTGGAAAAAGATTCGGTCATTTTATGCGGCAGTGGTAAGGGTGATCCGTTTCATCAAGCCCTAACGTGAAATTGTAACGCTCGTTCTCGCTTGGCCACGTACGATGTGTAAAAAAAGACAGCACAGACGAGGAGAGATACGTGTATCGTACGTATGGGCAAAATTCCAAACTGGGTTAATAGCCTTTTATCTGGCGAACAGGCCGCATGTGTGAAGACTCAAAAAAACGAAACCCGTGCGACTCGACAAGACGTTGTACTTTTCGTCTTGGCTGTATACAACGCACTTTACAATCGTAGATTGTATTTCAGATAGATAAAGAAAGAGAGAGAGAGAGGGAGTGAGAGAGTGACGTCGCATCACAGGGGGGAGTGAAAATTTACGGGCTCGGCGTGACTTGAATTTTGCACGTCAAAAATCATCGCGCGTCGCAAGCCTAACTATATTTCCTGGCACACAAGCTATCATCTTTTGCGCGCGCCTCGGCGTCTGGCCAACTTGCGTCTTACCCTCATGCATACGCGAACGTACTACGAATGAATGTTCAAACATCTAAAGAGAGTATATGATACTTTGGATGGATTTAGTCGCTGTCAATAAAAAAATAAAGTACGGGAAATGATAAGCGACGGCGCGTGTGAGCTTACGCCTACCCCTCCACAGCCTAATCGATTATTTTACTTGCGGCGAGCGCCAAGAGTCTAAAAATTCTATAAGGTATATTATAAGAACATTTTTTAAACTTCTAAAGTCAATTTTTTTATGAAAAATCCACTATACTCCGTGTAATACGTGGCCAAAGCCTACGCTGTATAAGAGTGAAACGTTTGGGCATAAAAATTCATTTTATTTCCGCCGAACCAATGATCACTAGAGATCGTTAAAATTTTGTTATAAACATTGCTCGCGCCCGAAACTTGCAGAAAATTCTTCCTTTCTGTCCAAGTCCAATATATATCGTTTTCTTTCTCTCTGACCACGTCTTTTGATCACTGGACTTGGTAGCATAAATATTTACGTTCGCGAAAAAGTACGAAGCACGTGCGTATTCAACCAAATAAAAGTCGAGCTTTCGACCTGTCTTGCTCGTGCCTGCGACGCCTCGTCTCTTTACATTTTACAGACAAGTGCTTGCATAAGCATTTATGTATCGTTATATACGCAGCGTACATTGCGTACGTGGACTTTGTGTAATGCATGCATTGCACGCGTTCAGTTCGACAGGTGGCAAGTCATGAAAGTGTCTTTATACATTTATAGTATGAGTCGAATAAAAATGTTACTTTGTGTATTCCGCGCGACTTTGGGAACATGCCATGTGCGAGAGAACGAAAGATATTAATTACGCACGATGTTCGCCCCCTCTCCTGCCTTTCCCTACGTTAAAAGAGTATAATTCATATAAAGATACGAACAGTAGTAATTAATGGCCTTTGTAACGATCAAGCCGCTTACATCGTTTGATCGCAAGCTCGCGCACGCGTCAGGTTGTACATGACTTATTTACGACGTTCGATTTTGGACGCTACATTGTGAGTGAATAATGAACGGAGCTGCAAAATATCTTTGTTAATGCGTGAAAATCGAAACAATCGCACAACTCGTAACGTTGACGACGTTTATAGTTGAAAATTTTATCGTGCAAAAAAAAACTACTGCTCCAAATTCATTGTCCGACGATCCTCGAACGCTCGTGATCCACACACGCGCGTCTCGTTCGAATGTCGACGCGCCATTCAGCGCATTGTACACGCTTCAATATAAAATTATAGACCTCTTCGAATTAATATGAAAGAGGCATCGACTGGGTTCACTTCTTCTTTTTTCCTTCTGCATAACGCGCCTCATTATACATGTATGCGTGCTGCGCCCAATATAGACTCGTCTAATAATACGTGGTCGCAGGTCCGATCGCTCATAGGCCTATTCTCCGACCATAATATCCGCGCGAGCTTTCAGCTTCTTCGGATACAGCACAGTGGAGCTTTCGCACGCAGATCGCAATCCATTCAATTTTCTCCCCGCGAACGGAATACAAATTTTCTCTCCGCGTCATTTTACGAGGAGCTGCTCTCGAGCTTTTATGCAATATATAATGCCTGGTAATACGGCAGCGCGACTGCGGCGGTAGATCGACGGAGAACGTATATCCGAGGCTCGCACCGGCCTTATATAGCGCGTGCTTCGACGCGTTAACTCGTGGATTTAATATTGATTCGGCTCATTGCTAGACCTATTCTAATGGATATAACGTGATGGACCCGCACTGCGGCTCCTATTATTATATACAGTCCATCTCGAGATCTGTCGCGCGCAGAACATGTGTGCGACGTGCATTATTGTTATTATTATTAACATCATCGCGGTCGCGGAAGTCAATTCAACGTGGAAGGAAAAAAGTAGTGTCTTTTTGCTCGAGGCAGAATACGACGGAGAGAAAGAGAGCGAGATTGCGTTATTCGATATTGTTTGCGCGCGTACGCGTACGAAATAGCGCGAAAACATAATGCAAATATAGTCGGTTTTTTTCTTTCTTACGACGTGCACAATCGCTAGAGTTCAGTTCGTGTATGGTGCATTTGTTCACGTATTTTTATTCTTGAAATTTAAGTTTATTGACACTTGTCAATGTATTATGCGTATGAATGAAATAAAAAAACAAAATAAAAAGCCAGACTTATATCTGCGTTAAACGAAAGTGCTTGCGGAACCATCATAAACTTCATAATTTATGAATATTATTTTAGGATCGGGAATAAAATTTTATCGAAAATACATTCGTTCAATTTCAATATGAAATTTGGGCAAAAATTCAATCGAATCAAAATTATTTGTTCATAACCATCAAGCTTGCGAATAAATAAACTTGTTAAAATGCTCAACCTACCGAAACTCCTTCTCATTGTTATCCGCCTTTTTGAGTTCAAGATCTCAGCTTTCACGCAGATATTTGCACCTTGTTAAGTCTCTTTTTTAAAAACTAAAAATTACTATTCTCTGTAATTCTTCGAACACTCGAGCACTTTACATACGCTGAAAATTGCTCCAAGAATCAAACGTATATTTCCTCGCACTTAACAAATCCTTTTTTCACGACCAACAGGTATTATCAACTACATATATATTACTACTGTATAGACAGAGGCAGGCGTCGTCGCTCGAAAGCTCGAAACGGGTCTGCGTGCGCGCGAAAAGTCGACGAGTTGAGCAGAAAGAAGAAGAGCGTCGCGCACTCAGCTCATACACACATACACATACCCACACACAGAGCTACGTGCACGTTATGCGCGTCGCGCAGGATTGTCGCGGTGCTTTTGATTGTACCAGAAGAGACGCTCCTCCACCGCCACCGACGCCGGCCTGTAGTGCGCGACGCAACTTTCGCAGTCCAATGTATACAATATAGATATATAGCTAACTCGCCCCCACGTGCGCTCGCGTTCTCTGCCTGCGTAAAGCTCGAGCTTGCGCGTTCGCAGCTTTACAAATTGACGCTCATCTTTCTCTCTCTCTCTCTCTCTCTGTCGGCTCTCGGGCGCTCTCGAGACACTTTTGTTCATGTCTATATGACAAACGTTACGCGCGTCTCGAGCTTTTTTGGTTCATTTTGTTCTGTTTAATTTATGGTGTGATATGCATGCATTGGTTTACGACAGTTAATCACACTTTCAAGAAAGGCTATAGTTCAATTGAGAGCTTTTTTCGGTTATTGCGAACGTATTGATATTCATTATGGCACAAATGTGTGGGTATTTTTACCTTATTAGTTTTTAATTATTGTACACGTAATTTTAATTCTAAAATTTGCATTTAAACTGTTTCCGTTTATAACTATTTTCATTAAAGATTCGCTTGATCGACCCAATAGACTAATTTTTAATTTATTTAATTCTTCGTTTTTGCAGCAAACATTGCGGTTGAGGAACGTTTCCGGCTCCCCACCAAAGAAACCATGCAAAATTTAACGCTTACAAGAGACATCGGACGACTGTCGTTTGCTCAACGACTTTTTTACGAGAGAAATGGTTTCTTGGTTATACCACGTACGATACCAAAAGAAATTTTGGACAAATGTAGCAAGAGGTAATGACTCGATGATGCCTCAATAATTGCAAATGTGAAAACGATCAGGTTTTTGCAACGTTTTTTCTTTTTTATTTAAGATTCGATGAATATGCAAGCGGAAAAGTACCCAAGGGTTACACCACCGTTATGAGAGACATAGTCGACAGAAGTTCGGTTAACAAAATTCAAGATATACTGCACGATGACGCATTTCGCGAGTATTTTGAAAACCAACATCTTCTGGACCTGGTAGAGGCCTTCACCGGTCCTAACATAGTGGCAGTGCACAGTATGTTGATTGCCAAGCCTCCTGATGTGGGCAGTGGAAGCTCAAGGTACGAAATACATGAATTAACATTTATAACGAAGTTTTTGTTAATTTCTCCTGAAACATAAACATAGCTAAATTTATGTGACAGTGAGCATAAACATGTAAATAACGTTTGCTGTTATAATTTTATGTAGACATCCACCGCATCAGGATTTGTATTACTTTCCATTTAGACCTGCAAATAAAATAGTAGCGGCATGGACAGCTATTGAAAAATGCGATAAAGAGAATGGATGTTTACACGTATTTCCAGGCTCGCATCGTTCTTACGGTCTCATGAATCACGCCTATCCTAAAGATACGGTGAACAAAATGTACCATGGCATACAGGTTTGTTTAATATTTACCTCGTATAACGATGCAAACGATATTTATAATGTACTTTCTTAAATATTGGAAATATTTCTCAGTTGTATATTCCAGATCTGTATAATAAATCATGTTTTTAATTGTTCTTAAAAATGTTTAGGATCTACCTGATAACATAAATTGGGTTGATGTGGAAGTTGAACCAGGTGATACTATTTTTTTTCATCCTCTGCTAATACATGGATCATGGAAAAATGTATCCACACGAACTAGGAAAGCCATATCTTGTCATTATGCAGCTGCAGAATGCTATTACATTGATGTAAGTATGAAACCAGATGAAAGAAAAGTTTGCATCAAACATAAATTTCAAGTGATTCACCCAACTTCATTCATTTTCAGGTAAATGGCACAATACAAGAAAGTATTAAAGATGAAATCTTATCTGTTGCTAAACGCCGCTTTCCTGGTGCTGATGATATAACATTTGCAGAAATTTGGAATATGAGATCATCTCTCGTACGAGGAATGCGATCCTCATTATAAGATCAATTGCAGATTTTGTTACTTGAGATTTCACAAGGTGATGGAATAAATTTGGATAATTTGATTAGGGTCAAATGAACATATAGCAGAAGAAGTTGTCAAAGCGATCACTGCATCGCCTATTTTATTTAAGACTGCATTTGCACTTCTTTTTTGTTTAAATTTTAAACGATTATCAGATAACTGTAAAACATAACAATATTTAAAAACTGGATCTCTGTATTGGTTTTCTTGACGAACGCTTGCACTTGATGTTCTGCAAGCTGAAAGACACAGCTGAAAAGCATCTAAACTTTGAAGTCTTAATTTTAGGATATCTTTTCCTTGTTTATATTTTATTGATTCTCCGGCAACAGAAGCACTTGGTGATGCTTTTTTATTTTTTATCTGGAAATTTTATTTTTATATTGTTATTGTAAAAAAGGCAACAAAATAAAATGTTGTTCTTGAATTAATTTTTACCTTGTTAGAATTTAGGCAACATGATACGCAGTACTCAAAAATTGCACAGCATCCTTTAGGATTACACGATTTACAAGAATATTTTTTATTTACAATAGAAGGCACATCAGAAACATTTGACATTTTATTTAATCCTTTTACATCACAGCAGCCATTTTGAAGTACTTGGCGTCGAAGACATACATTACCTTGATCATCAGCAATTAAAAATTTGCCCTATAAATGAGTTTGATTTGATTTTTTTTTATTTACTGTGTGAAGAAATATCAATATTAGGTTTGGCATTATGATACCTGAACAGAATTGCGACATGTATCCAAAGAGTCATCGCTTATAAAATGTCCAGAATTCATAACTTCATCAGACATGGCATTTCCTATATCATTCATAACTTCTAATCTCCATAATAATGATTTTCCAGAAGATTTACCATAATTGTCATCAGTTTCTTCATCGCTAAGAAGTACATCATTTTCATTTAAATTTATATTCTCCATATCATCAAAATCATTTCCAAATATTCCTAATTTCTGTGCAAAAATTGTTTTAATGTTTAATCATTTTCAAATTCCAAAGTTAGATAATGGATCTTATTTAAATAGTTATTCTTCAACAAACCTCACTAATGGATGAATTAAGTACTAAGTATATAAATAGTAAAATAACAAGAGTAAATCCAATAACAAGTCGTCGTCGGAAGTACCTTGACACTGTCATCCAACTGAACATTATACTTATTATTTACTGTAGATGATTGAAATAGCTAAATATATGAAAGTTGAATATAGGAATCCTCGTGCATTTGAAAAAATAAAAGATTTCATCCCTTCTTAACTCATGAAGATTCATTCTGAACATCATAAAAATGACAATTTCTGAAGTAAATATATTTTGTTTAGCTATCCTTAGTATTAGCATTCACATTGTTGAAACGTATAAATATAAACTAACAAATAACATGCTCACTTAACAGGTTAAGTTATATCACAAAATGCTCATAATACAGAGCACACGGTATCAATTTCACGCAATATGTACACAGAAGTCGATAAAAAATTGCAGAAAGTAATCAAAAAATGCTTCGAAGATCGACGAGTTGAATCTTCGTTTCAGTGAATTTGAAAACGTAAACAAAACCTTTTCACGCAAACTACATCGCAGAAGCACAACAACGCGAATGTATATGACGGCAGTTGCTTTGATTTGGCGTAGACAGATGACACTGCGAGATACGGTTTTAGATTCTGCATGCGCGACATATCGTTCAACACAATTCGTGCGTTGGTACCAATTTTTTCTGCAGTACCTACAATAGACTGATAAATTATCGTAGTGTCACACACGATGTTATTCGTATTGATTTATTGAAAAACATGGGTATGGCGCGTTATTCTTTAAAGTATAGTTGTGTTATAAGACAATATGAATGATATAAATAATTTTAAAATTTTAAATCACAGTATTTACTTTTGAATGAATTATTAACTGACAGTTTTTATGAAATTCTTCTGTGATTACTAATAATTATTATGTATTCCTAATTCTTGAGGAAGAATCCGAGATAAATAACTCACTACAAAATAAAAATAATCGGTAAAGATCTAAAAAAAAGTTGATAATTTTCATTTTATCATTAGCTTAAGTATCTCCTTTTAGCAAGCACACAGAGCCCATATTTATTTGTACATTACTAGATAAACTCTTCTCATAAAAACGAGTGTACATACATGTGTAACGTACTTGGAACTTCTGCGTCCGTGAGCGAAAGTTGTTGGGAAAAATATG
This sequence comes from Trichogramma evanescens, assembly GCA_902732785.1. Taxonomy (NCBI): domain Eukaryota; kingdom Metazoa; phylum Arthropoda; class Insecta; order Hymenoptera; family Trichogrammatidae; genus Trichogramma; species Trichogramma evanescens. The sequence continues at coordinate 323 of CACVKI010138325.1, read as the reverse complement.
ACGGAAAATATATATTAACCCTTTTCGGCCCAAAACGACCCAAACAACACGTCACTCTTCGAAGCTGTACAGTTTACGCAATTGGCGTTAGAAAAAAATGCAACCTACATRTTTTTAAAGTTTGAAAGCTCTCCTTTCCAATGGTGGTATTTAAATTGTGCTAAAAAGTTATTAACATAGTGAAAAATTAGTTTAAACAAAAAAAGCGCATTTTTTTTCACGTTTTTTTGTTTTTAAACCAAATTTCAAATGTGTTTGGAGTTGGCCACGACCTTGGAAACACATTAAACCATGGCATAAATGTTTTACCTTTAAAATGACAT
>CACVKI010138315.1:0-24952 GCA_902732785.1 Trichogramma evanescens | reverse complement strand
GCTCTGGGGCTTTCTTTTTTCGCGGCATAGGCCTGTATACTATTTTTCATACACAGTGGCCCGAAAATCGCTCTTCCCGCTTTGCGCAGCGGCAGAGAAGTAGTCACTTTCGGGCCGTTGGTATGAAAATTATTTTTTTTTTTTAGGGAACTACCTTAATTGTTACGTCATCGTGAAAAAATTCGATAAAAATTATACATCAAAGAATAGAAGAATGTTGGCAATTGATTCCACAAACAGAAATAATTTATGATTGAAACTGTTTTGTGAACAAATTAGAAAAGATGATATTAATATTTCCAAATTATTTTCAAGTTAAAAAAATAGTATGAGGAAGCTACTTGCCAATAAATTGGCAGCGGTTTTTTATTTTGGGATGGGGGTTTTTGTAGTACAGCAATTATAAGTCCAAATTACAATGAACTCTTGACTCATAGTTCAATCGGTGTAATACCGAACTTCTTAGGTGAAACTATTTTCAAATTCTTAATACAGAAGTTTTTAGAAGAAAGAAGAGGGCGTTATAGTCTTACCCACGTCAAAATTCTCTATACTACTTACTACGTAACTATTCGTTTATCTAATTGATTACTAATGGACAATTGTTCCAAAATTGTCTAAAATTTTATGCAGTTGTTCACAGCAACGATACAAAATTCTCCATGGAATTATAATGTAATGATGCAACATAGTGCCAAGCGTGGTGACATATGATAACAATATAGAGATTTCAGAGAGTGAAAATGGAGGCTTGCGAACAGAACGACAAATCGACGGTATATACTCTGTCTATCTCTTTCGCAACATCGAAGCGACAGTATATCTGCGATACGTTGCATCGGACAATAAACCGAACCGGAGCCTGTATAAGTAAGGGAGGATTTCCGCGGCCGTGTTTGAGTTGGTAATGAAGAGAGTGTGAGTGCGAGAGGAGCAAACTGTGAGCGCGCATAGATGTACGTGCCACCACCCCCCGAAGTAGTATATGGAACTAGAGCGCGTTCGGGAATCGGTTCGTTCTCTAATCCGGTTAGGCGAACAGGAAATGCCCTGGTACAGCCACGCGTGTATTGTACTGCATTAAGAGAGGGAGGAGAGCAGCTGTTCGTAAACTGTTACTCATTGTCAGAGCTAATGGTGCACACTTCATGGGAAAAGGGAGAGAGAGAGAGAGAGAGGGAGAGAGAGAGACCAAAATACTCATTTACATAGAAATTGTAATACATAAAACTTATTTCGTTTACTTATAAAGATTATGTCTCACAATACTTGTTCATTTTAGTTAGATGAACTACATGATTTTTTTTCGCGTTGTACATCGAATTTTCTATCTTACCAACTTCCAACCGAAAAAAAATATATAAGAAGGAGCCCAGTAGTCTCTCGCTCAGTACTATAGTGGAGGTGGATTATCCGGAGAGTCGAGTCATTTGCAACCAAGCTTGCTTACTTTTTCTTCTTCTCTATTGCTCTTTCTTTATCTTTTCACTTAGACTCAAATAAAACGAACTCAAATCATGCGCCTTTTTATACGTATATAAGCATGCCATCGTCAATCAGCTGCATGCCTACTTATTTATATTTAAGCTCTCCAATATGCATTCTTACTGCAATATTATTCGCTATCAGGCTCAAAACTTGTGGCTCGATTATATCTAAAGAACTAATTTTTATTACCCTGATGTCAAGTAGTTGCTTCTTGAAATTTTGCTGGATAAAAGATGATCGGCAGAAGTGATGTGCCGACAAAGAAAAAAGTAATAAGATTAAAGTACTGCGGTACCGCGAAAGCACATAAGCTTATTCCGTTGCTGGTGAAAAATATTCATTCATCATAAGTTTTCGTAGTATAGCTGTTGGCACTACGAGCTGTAGTAGAGATATGTTTCTTCTTGAATCCTTTTTTTTTTAAATAACCATCTTTAGTAAATAGCCGTTGTGTTTTCATTTATTTTTTCAAAAAATAAAAAATGTGAATATACATTACAAATATCTTGGAACGAAACACCCGTAAAAGCCACATAAAAACACTCTTGAACCTTGTATCTCTTCTTTTTATATGTTTATACACTCATCTTTTGCCTCACATAAAGCTGATAAAGTTCAATTTCCGTGGGTAAAAGACGAAAGAAAGAATCTTGCGTGGACTCAGCAGTGCGAGAAAAAAACTATACATGGGAGTGTCCTAATGTAGCTTCGAAAAGTACGAGAATAAAGCGAAAAAAGAGCGCAGAAGACAGACAAAAGAAAAACAGAAAGATTTTCACCTGAAAAATGTACAGTACACCGGTTTGCGCACCGAGTAAATTACGCGCCCCATAGAAACACTGAGAGCTTACGAACGAAATTTTAAGTCAGTAATAGTGAGAGCATATAAGCTACCTTCGCTGCAACTTTACACACCTCGATTGGCTCCAAGTATAGAGGAAGGCAATAGCAGAGTAAACGAAGTGTGTAACTGACACGGTGATTAGCAAGCGCAAACACATTGTATGATTCTAATTTTATAATACCAAAAGTCTAAATAGAGCCAACATCATGGTTATGCAATATTGTTTATAAAAAAAATTTGCTTCGTTCCAAAATATCTTGTTTATTAAAATTATTTATGGCAAAATTCAATAAATACTATACAAAAACTCTTATTGAAAATAATTCAAACTTAAATAAAAACATTCAATAACATTTTTCTTTGAAGATTTAAGTGAAAAATATTTAAAGAGCTTTAAAAACATTTTTTGTCAATCAATTTATGAAGGACTGTTTATGATGTGAAAAAATACTTATAAAATCAGGTTAAGGAAGCATGATAATTTTCAAGTTATAAATAAAATATTATTTTACTTCGTACAAGGAAAAAATTTCTTTCTCATTTAGCCGAGAAACTTATTGAAATGAATATGAAAATGCAACTAGGTGTAGCGGATATCAGATAAAATGAAATTAGCTCTTCTCTCGCGGTGAGCAAAAGTTGTACTGTAAGGACCTGCAGTTTTTCACGTTAGGACTTTCTGCTTCTTCATATAGTTTCAAGCGAGAAAAAGCAGCTGAGGAAAAGAAAAGACAGTCAAAAGCTCTCCGAGGAAAAACTGTACTGACTCACAGATATGCAAGGTGGCATTCGCACGCCATTGGATTAGGACACTCAAATTGCTATCGTCACAAGCTTTACTTTCTTTCTTTTTTTTTCTTCTTGTTAACTCTTATCACTTTTACTCGACTAAATTTTGGAGCGCCGTATTTTTCTTGTTTCCGTAGCGCGCGAGATCGTCTTTTCAAGGACTATTATACGACTTGCGAGCTTTCGTTATGCATGGTATTTTTCTTCGCGCCTCGAGGACTCCGAGTGCATTAACATATAAAGCTTCGCATGCGCGGGTACATATTTTCATGAACATTTAATTTGAAGTGACTCAAGATATGCGCTGCTTATTCGGTAGCTAAGGCAGGCTCTCTGGTACAATGCAGAAGGCTGCCCAAAGTATGTATTTTCAGAAGAACATGTATTTGCATGAAACATTCCAAATACAATCGTCTAGTTCTCTCTGTACTTCCAGCTATTCACTCTCTCGAGCGAAATAAATCAATCGTCGTGGCGCAAATCATCTTAACTCCGAGTTAATTTTGGCGGAGTCAAGAGGAGGAGAAGGAGGGAAAAACGAAATCGTGCAGTTCACAAAAGGTAAATAATACAACCGTCTGAGTGCGTTTTCTTATAGTTTGAATTGCGCTTGTACTTGTGTACGCCCATACCATATATACTATATATATCAAATCGTAAACTTTTCATAAAGCTCATACAAGCGGAAAATGAAAATATAGAATGCTTCGGATTCTGCGCGTCTCGAAGCGGCAACTGTGTCCATATACGCGCGTACACTTGTATAGAGGAAGCAGAGAAGAGGGCAAGAAATAGAAAGGGAGGTTACCCTCCCCGTGTATGTGTACATGCCGTGTATAGAGTCAGTCGCGCGCCGCTGTAATATTGCCTAGAATGCAGCAGACAGTGGCAGCAGCAACAGCAACAGCTCGGGCGCAAGTAGTAGCAGCCAACGGCAGCAGCAGCCTGCGCGCTCAAACTCGCAGATTAATCCGACTACGCGTTCCGTCGAGAGGAGCTGCTAGCTGCGTATGTTGTAGCAGTAGTAGTAGAGCGTATACTGCTCTCTCTCTCTCTCTCTCTCTCTCTCTCTCTCTCACTCACTCTGCGTGTTGCGCGCGTGTTGTCCTAACTCCGAAACATCGTTTTGTTCCTTTCTCGACTTTATACATATACACTATTATTTTGCCTCGTCCCTCTGCCAAGCTCTATTCTCTCTATATACGATATAGATGCGCGCACACTGCACATAATATACAAACACGAGCTCGCACGCAGACTGTCTCTCTTTTTCCTTCTCTGTTTTTTTCTTTTTTTTGCCACGCGCGCGCGCGCATTTGACACGATTTCTTCGCATGTGCGCGCACCAATTTCCCACCGTGAATTTCCGCATTGTTTTTCCAAAAATTGTCGCCTCTCACTTTCCAACGGGAATTTTTTGATTTCACAATTAACGCTCGCTCTTGCTTCATAAACTTTTTTTTTGTTATTAGAGCCTCTTCATCTTGGCCGTTCTTTTTTTGCAAGCACTGACTCTTTTTATCGTTATCTTTCTTGAACTGACTAAGACTATTATCTTTTATTTTCTAGCGACGCCTTTGCTTTATCTTGTAACCAGTTCTCTTTTTCCATCTCGAACTCTTTGTCTTGCTGCTCTTTTTTTATTTTTTTCTTTCACAGTCTTTAATTATACTTCTCAGTGCAGGAGCGATTCAACACTGCCGTGAAAACTTTATTTGCGTGCAATATATTTTCACGTCTCCTTCAAACCTAGCGTGTATATCACTAAAAATGATATATTTCGTTGAAACGAGAACTCGTGAATATGTTCCACTCAGAGCTTACATTATTATTTTAACTTCAAACTTGATCATTCGCAAATAGGCTGCAGCTACTTGAAGATGAGAAATAATTATTCATCATCATTAAATTATGCTCCATAGTAATTGTTTGCTTTTCTTAATTTGCATTTTTTCACTTTGCGTATCATAAATTACTACCACCATACAATTTTGAGCCAACTTTTTCCGTGTATAGTATCTTCTTATTTGAACTCGTACATCTTTTTCCTTGTTTTGCCATAAAAGTTCAACGAAAATAAAGGAGCAGCAGCAGCAGCAAAAAAAAAAGAAAGAAAGGAAGAGCAAGAAGAGGTATGAAAGAGACAGAGAGAGGTAATTTGGATATAGGATGGTAACGCGCGTGTGCCTCTAGTGCTTTGTATGTAAATCGAAAACATTTAACGTTCCTCAACGGTTATTTAGAAGCAAATACCCCGGCCGCTGAACCTCCTCTTCTTTCCACGGTCCTCTTGCCAGTTGGCTGCTTCTTTCTCGTTTTACGCCACCGTGTACCCGCACCCGCCCTTCTTTCTTTCTGCTGCTGCCGCTGCCGCTGCTGCTAACATCGTGCACGCAGCCGAGACGTTGGCGTGCTCGCACATACTAGGTCTGCAACAACAACATAAAATAAGAAAGAAAAAGAAAAACAAACTTCTAATTCGACCCAAGACCTAAAGCCCTTTCGTTTTCCAGCGAGCCCCGCGTGCGTCTGTATATAGTATGCACGAGCACTTTTATTCGGGCATGCACACACGTACACGTGTACATGTAGTGCGAGCGTGTGGAGTACGGAATACATTCAGAAACGCGTGCACGCGACGTGGCTCTGGTATGAAAACGAAAAATTTATTACATTTTTGGCGAACATTTTTATTTGCTCGCTGCAGTGTGCGTTGCGTGCGCGGCTATTTCCACTATATATAAAGTGTACACGTGCCGTAAACTAGATCCAAGCCTACGCAAGGGTGTCATTTTCGTTTTACTCTCGCGTTTTTATTCCTTTTGCTACTTTTACAGCATTAAACTTGCAATTATTTCAAAAATAAGAATAGCGAGCGAGCGAGCTCGCGCGTACGTTTCGACTTATAAAAAAAGGCTTGTTTGATTTCGTTACACTTTATGTACTTTAATTCTAGTTCGCCGTCACGCGAGTTGGCTATTATAAATATAAAGCTTGTTTTTCTTACGATAAAAGCAACAATATCAATTGTAATTACAATAATTAGGCATGCAAATTTTCGTGCTTTTTTGCAGAAAATGTAAAAAAAATTACATGATTCTGATTTATGCATAATTTTCAAATTATAGTATTTTCTCAGGTACTAATACACGGTTTTTGTACATTCAATAATTTGATAACTACTTTCCTGCTGGAAGTTCCAGTCTGGAACTATGATCTTATCGAATAAACAAAAACAAAATATTGTTTGAGAACCGGTGTTCAATTCTGACATTTAATAAATCTCATTAAGTCTTACGATACAAATCCACTACTGTCCAAGAAAAAGAAGAGTTGAGTCGTGCCAGCATTTGTTCATACATTTAATCTCAACTGTGAGTGTAAAATGATATTTTCAGAGTAAAATCCAAATTATTGTAATGTATACTTTTATGCCAAGCGTCTATAATTAGACAGTCAGATTGCTTACGTACAGGAAGATTGTTTATTTTATCCAATTGGTATTAATTTTTTTTAAAATAATGCTTAACTTTGAAGTCATAAACTTTCTAAGCACATAATTGTAAACTTTTCGAATTCTTAAATTTATTCTGGAAATTAAAATTTAAAATGTCTAATAAAAATTATTTTATTATTCTACTCCAAACTATGGTATTCCGTACGATGCGATACCCTGCCGGCTGTCTTGCATGGGGGTTAGAGGGTATGTAAGAAGCATTACTGCTTCTTTACTATTTTTTACCCCAAGTTTTGAGCTAAATTTTCTTTGACTCGCTAATTGTTGATTCAGAAGAGTGAATTACTTTTAACAAATATGTAACTTGAACACAGGTCTAAGACTTTGTCACGAGTACAAAATTAAATTTCCTACTTGGATATGATACAATGTCGTTTCTTCAACAAATTAATAAAGATAATCAAATCAAAAGAAAATAAAACCTGTACGAGTTGAATGAAATAGGAAAAAAGAATTGCAGCACCATGATTAGTAGAGGAGAGATCGTCTGAACCATTCAGCGCAAGAAGAGAGAAGAAGGAGTATGGTATCAAGTGAACAGCTGCTTTGAGTGGATTAAACCGAGGTAATCAACGCAAATTGATAATCCCACTCAGGTCTACGAACGTGCGTGGCTGTGAGCTTTTCTTACACCGTGAGGTTGCTCTTGCCTCCGTAATGTTTCTTTCGGAATTCTGTTTTCTGTATAGTGATAAAAAAAGAGAGCGAAAAATGTCTTAAGAAAAGTCTATCACCAAATAATTTATATTAAGAAGTACTAGTTCAACTTGAAGCCTATATAATAAGTTTTTGATGAGATTAAACAATAATCATTTAGTAATCATTTAGTTCTTTTTACGTTTTTTCATGAGATACTTATTCTGCCGGTAGCAAATGCAGCTAAAAGTAAACTACAACTCATACTCAAGTATAAAAATACTTTGAAAAGCACCAAAAAGCCAAAATTTTCCTTCAATTTATTCAAGAAAGTCATTGTACTAGTTTGTGTCTATAGATAGATAGATAGACCTATAGGTAACTATAGTGAAATTTCGATTACGATTATCACAAACATATTTCATAGCATAGACTAAGATTTACTGTGAAAATTGAAAATAAAAATTAATTTTATTTCGGATTTAATTTTATACATCAGGATTTAGAAATATTTAGGAATTTCAGAGTCTCAGAGACAAACTATTACTTAATGGTTAAACTTTACTTTTTCTCTTTTAGTTTCCGAAAATTTTGCCATATGCCATCTAGTGGCATTGCGTGCCTGTAAGAAATCATGAATTTTCAATACTCTTGCTTTAGTTTTTATTAAATTAAAGTTTTGTGTCTTTTGAGCATAATATACGTTACTTTTAATGACCATATTGTATGATTATGTTTTATTAAGGTACCAGCTCTTATAAGATAAAATGCTGTACTTGTGTACTGTTGGATCGCTTACTTAGTTAGCGTCGTTGTTTTGTTATTTTGTGTTATTGCTCCTTTGGCCTGCGCCAGACGATCACTTCAGCTAGAGCAGTTTAGAGCCACACATCAATAAACCTTAAAAAATATTTAAATATTTGTAAGTTTAAGCTTATTCTAAAGTGAGAGACAGCTTGAGTGCTCTCTTCTCGAGTCGGTGCCCCAGCTAATTCTCGACTGAATTGGACTTAATTTTCTTAATAAAAAGAGTGAGTTTTTTCTAGCTTCCTGGCTTTTTCTCACTATAAAAAAAGGTTGTGTTCGTTTATTTCTATTCTAATTTATTAATACTAGAAATTTTATTTACAAAATATACGGGACAACTTCCTGGAAGGAGAATCCCGCAACATGTACGACCCTTATTCTTTACATACATGGATATGCGCTTTGAACGCTGATGTGTGAATGAAATTTATAGCGTACATATATGTTATGGAAAACATTGGGGGGGGGGGGGAGGGGGGAGGAATCTGCTTCTCTTTTCTTTTGTCTCCAAGCATTTGATATCTGATGCAAAATAATTGGTTTATTTCAATCAATTAATTTTAACACTTGTTTATCAAAGTAAATTAGTAGAACACGATAATACAAGTAAAAAATTGTATTATGGGATTGAGACAATCTACAAATTTTAGTTCAACTCTAACTTTACAGAACGGATAATTATCGAAAAATGAACGCATCGCAAAGATATTTGTCAAGTAAATCGAGAAGTTGAAAATGTTAATCAACGCGCATAATCCCAACGCGTACTCGATGCCTCCCCGGAGAATCGGCCGCACTACGGTGGTGGTCGTTGGGCAGTCAGACAGGCAGGCAGGCAAATCGTATTAAAAAAGCTGCCCATATGAAAAAGCTGTTACGTATTCGCGTGGGAGCTTTACCGGTTCGGCGAGTCCTCTACCGTCTACGCACACACACACACACAAACACACACCCTCACACTTAGGATTTATAATTCGCGCACGTGTGCGGTTAAGAAGTAAATGAAGCATATGCACTTGAGAGTTATAAGAGATTATGCGCGCAAACGTATCCGCGCGTACCATCGCGCACATGATCACTAGTAGGGCTTGCAGTGGTATACTGCAGGACTCGAATTATTAAAAATTAACGCGCAGCTCGAGCGCGAAGTAAATTTATGCACTCGCAGTGTTGCAGTCGTGCGGAGAACGTAAAAACTCGCCACTCGCCCAGGCTAACGATTCGTTACAACGACCGAACTCGAGTCCATCGAATCCATCGTTAATACGGATCGTACTACGGTATAACCTACGTATACGAATAAAGTTTACAGTCTGTCGATAGTATAAGAGTAATATCAATAACGCGCGGAGCATTATATTTCACATCCGATTGGTTCACTGCTTTGGCACATGTGCTCGTTATATATAGTTTTAGCTTGCTCGTATACATTCGTTAACATGATTCGTTTTCTCTCTTTCTCTCTTTTACTCACTCTCGAGTCGAGCTGGACGACTGTCAATACATTTTGATTTAAAAATTCAGTAGTATAGGGTGGTGGCGGTGGTGGTGCAGGGCAGTAATCGTGGCGGTGGCCCGTTGCGTCGATTCGGTATGCGCGCCCCGAAGCAAAACCGTTGGGAGCTATATAGCGCAGTGTACGGGTACAGAGCTGGTCTGTAACGGCTCGTATATATCGTACGATGGGCGAGAGAGGAAGAGAGAGCCGCTCCGCTAATTTCATTTTCACCTCGGTGTTTACGACGATGCTGCGCTAGCCGGCGAGGTCAGTCTGCACGCGCATAGATGCATGTATGTATTAGTATCTACATAGGTGTGTACAGTGCACGCACAGAGACAGTCGCGCAGTGCTCGTAGTGCCACGGCTAGTTCGTCGAATATTCAGAATTTTATGAGCGCAGTCGAGTTCGAGCTTGACGCCCGAGCTTTGTGTCCGTGCGTGTGCGTGGTGTGCGCCTCCATCCCTTTGTTTCTCTCTTGCTTTCGCTCGCAGCTCTCTCGCTGTCTCTGTCTCTCTTTTAACGCGTAGCCTATACACTATATACGTTACCGCGGTGGATGCAATGTGTGCGTCGATAATAGCTCGCCCATAGCTACAAGGTATATCGAGTTTGTGCAGCGGCATGCCAGAAAATCATCTCTTTTCGCCCCCTCTCTCTTTCTCTCTCGCAATGCGACCAAAATTTATTGACACAACTTTCTGCTTTAGCTCCAAATGCGCAGCGGCGCTCCTGTATATTATTCACAGTTTTGACTCGCATCGCGCTTGGAAATTCAAAGTTTTTATTTGCCGTTTTTTTCCCTCCCCGCGTATTCGAATTTTCGACGCTTCGAGGGACGAAAAAGCCTCGTCGCTGCCCGCAACGTCATAAACGCCCGGGTAGAGGAAAATTGGAAAAAATTTTATAAAACCTGCGCGACCATAAATTGATTAAATACGTATCGGACAGCAGCAGCAGCCGAGCCGCGTCGACGGCGCACAAAAATTACTCGCGTACGGGAGAAAGAGTGAGAGGGACCGAGCGTGTTTTCTTTGTTACAAAATGCATAATAAGCATCATCGTGCGTTGTGCAAATCACTGCCATTGAAAATTGATTATTGTCACTTTATTATTACTTTTAGCTGCGAGCTCGCAGTCCCTAATGAACCTGTCGCTCAATTTCGAACGGTCTGCACGCGCACGAGGTTTCAATGAAAAAATAATTATTGACCGTGTGAAAATCAAAAAGCCGTAAATTGTAACGTGTGTGCTGAGCGTGTTACATATAGCGAGTTCAAAGTCACACAAACGAAATTCATTTTGAGCCTAAATAGAAATTGTACAAAAAAAAACGTTTTTTTCTTCATATGCTAGTTCTAAATAATAAGATTTGAGCGACGAGAAAATGAGAAGTTCTTATTTCACATACCCACATGTGGTCTACGGCTCACGCATGGCTCTTGCGTATATATAGCCGCATTTAACCGCCTCTAGCTGACTTAACGTCTAAACGCGCGAGCATTAAATTCACTCCCGCGGGCTTTTTGTGATTGCAATAAGAATTAAATACCAGCGGACGATTCGGCTCAATTATGTTTGTACGCTCAGTTTCCGCAATTGGCATTAAAAATATATATCTATACGAATTACCGTGCGATTATGGAGATAGAGCGAGAAAGCGCAATTTCGAACGGAAAATCGAGTAAAATTGGAAATCAAACTTAATAAAAGGTACATTCAGATAAATGACAATACAACGGCTTCATTTATAAATAAAATACGGTCATGATTGAGTGCCATCAAAATGTATAATTCAACTTTATTCGTCGAGCTGTGCGTGTGACTGTAAGGTACGCGCGTGCATGTATACGGCCGAAGCTCAACAAAGCACATTCAAGCTCGAGCTTGCGAACAAAATAGCCGGTGCGTGTGCGTTGCGCAGCTGCTCCGACGACAGAATATATCTGCTTTATAAATTGAGTACACGTCAGTGTTATATGAACGCGAGCCCGAACATCGGAGCTTACTGCACAGGTCCGAGTGAGTGTGTATGCGCACGCGAATTTGTGCGAGCTTGCAGCGTGTTTGCGCACGTATGTGTCGTCATCGATCGAGAGCAACAACGAAGCGTGCACGCGTGTGTGTACGTGTAAAGAGACTGGAGCTCTGGGTCAGTTTGGATATTCCGGCTAATTAATGCCAGCCATTTACGATTGCTCGCATTTCGTAACAAAGTCGAATAGTCGATCTTTCGGAGTCTTACGGGGAGATCGATGTGCGAAGCTCGATTTTTTTTCTGCAAGTTACACCGATATAACATGCGAAGGAAGTTTTTTGACTTCCTTGGTCGCATTAGAGTTCGCAACAAAAGCGTATATATATATAGAGCAGTTATCGTCGTCATCGTCCGGCAAACAATGGAAAGCGAGTAAATTAAATTTTGTGTACCAGGCAAAAGGTTTTGGGACGCATAAATAGATAATTCGACGCGCCAAATACGACGTATTGTGCGTGTACGCGCGGTACGAGCGAGTAATCGTGTACAAATATTATATAGCTATATACAATATTCGTACGCACTCGGGTATAATATAAGAGACTGTAAGGGCAACCGCATGCACTTGATTAAACAAATATTGGTTGTAGAGTACTGCTATATAGCAAGCAGTAGCAGCAGCAGCCAAGAGAATCGAGCTCACGTGGGCGTATTATATACGCAGCAGCACAGAAGCGCGCCACGACCGGAGCGAGAAAGCTTTAGGGGTAAGGAGTTCGGGCTGCTATAACCCGTGCCTCGCGCTAGGCAGCCTATATATACACCGCTACATAACGTGTAGACAATATGTATATACGTATAAGGGTATATAGCCAACGTGCCACTGACGCCGGTGCCGCCGTTAACTTATGCGGGGATTGAGTAGTTTCGCAAGCCAACCACGTGCATTTGATACTATTCCCGCAGCATCAATCACCCTTGAAATTACGTCAAATTCTCACTGTCTCGGCAGACTTATATACATAACACGCAGATACACACACATACACAAGCTGTATACATGTACGGTATATATGTATGCTATGCAGGTAAAGCTATCAGGCATCTTGACTTTGCCACGAGGCTGCCTCGTTCGCAGTAGCAGCAGCAACAGCAGCAGCCAACCACCACCGCATCGATCAATATGCATGTATTATCCTCGCGGCTGTGTATAATGCCTGTCTTATCGGGCTACATTGCCAGCTATGGAGCGCACCCCCTCGTCCATCTAATTTGCATCCCGCGTCGATTGGGATGCGCCGGGGCGCGTAAACGCAAACTTTGCGTAATATAAAGACTCGAGACGCGAGCGGCTCCTTATTTTTGTCGCGCGTACGCGAACGTAACGAATCGTTTTGATTGTAATTACGATGATTCGAAATGGCACTTTGATGCCGAGGCAATCGAGCGTTATTGTTGGGATTTTTTGAAATTTTTTAACGAAAAATGTGCAATCATCGAGCGAAACTGCGCCATGACAAAAACACTCGAAATTTTCCTGCTACATACATCCCTACGTTGCGAGAGAGGGAGAGAGAATCACGCACGATTTTTTTGAAGCCATCGATTTAAAACGAGGGCGCATACTTCACTTTTCAACAGCAACAAAGTGCCGGTCGAAAGTCCGCGCGTCATTATTTCTTTTTTTGTTTTGTTATTTTGTTGGGTTGCTGCTGCTGCTGCTGCCTTTGCCATCGTCCAAAACAAGCGCGAACCTGCTGCTGCCGTACGTACGCGAGGCAGCCGAGTAGTAACTCGTTATTTTTCAACATTTCCTGCCACCCTCGCAACTGGCCTCTCGCTCTCTCGCGTCGCGCATCCATCATGACCCTCGCTTACTCTCTGCGAGCGCTAGAGCAGCAGCCTATATTTACAATTACCATTTGCCAACGCACGCTGCGCCGTATACTCGGACGATAGTAAATAAATGAGCGTACCCTCGATTCGGGCGCGCGACACGAGAGCGGCTACGTGTGTGCGGCTTTGGCTGCCGGGCAGCCCCGCGCCGTTAAGTGCGTATGTGCATCGTGACAAAAAAAATGGATATACATCGTTCAACTAACTGGCGCATTCCGCTGTATGAATGTATGTATGTATGCCTAAGTATGCTTTCACGCTCGAGTTCTCGCGTGAACGATGAAAAAATGATTAACGAAGTGGATGAAAAAATACATACATAATCGGCTGCAGCCTGCATGCTGTATGGTAAAATTTCGACTCTCGCGAGCCATCGTGTGATGCATATGTGCGCAAAAATCTCGATGCGAAAAGATATAATACAAGCCGACGGTATTATAAAATTGAGACCTCAACGTATTTATACGCGAAACGCGATACCGGAGCGCATTAGAAATTCATTACGTTTCAAATCGTCCGAGTTAATACGCGGATCTGGTCAGTCGTATTCTTGCGCGTTACATACTTATAAGCGTATACACATGCCTTTTGTCGACTTGACTGTACATACGAGAAGTCCTTCGCTTCACGTGGTTGCGCGTTCACCTGCTGTGTTGCTCCACACACATACACACACCGACTGACTTTGCACTAGGGGGGCGAGTAGAAGCAGCGGCAGCAATAGCCAGAAGACTCATCCATTCAGCTCGATGAATTTCTGCAACAGAGAGAATAGTTTTGAATTTAAAGTGCCTCTTGCGGTGTCGAGTCGTGTGTCTGTTGACCTCTAGGCCTGCACCTCGATTGCCGCGCGGCTCTCTTCGATTGTTCACTTTTTCTTGTCCCTATTCTTCCTTATAATATCTATATAATACTATATAGTCGATCCGCTGCTCGGGCATCTCGTCTCTGTTTCTCTCTCAGCCTCTCTCTACTATACGCATGACCGTGCAAATATCTGTTCAATACGATAATGCCTCGTGTAATCTTATACCGAGCGCTGCATGAGCTTTCCCCCTTTCCAAGCGCTTATACACGCATACATAGGGCTTACTCGGACGGAAATAAGATGTGCGTTGTGTGTGTATGCGTGTATGTATTATGCGACGTGCTGCAGTCGAGTGTCGTGTATCTCGCCGAATAGATAGAATGACTTTTAATACACACGCAGACCTTGGGCGAATATGCAAATTGAGGCGTCACTTACAATGCAATAGATATATAGAAACGTTACTTTTGCGGCAGCGCAGCAAAACAAAAAATAAACAAGGAAAATTCGCAGATGTTTCAACTCTCTCGCAGAACGTAACAACGTCGCATCTCTGCGACTCCATTATCTGAAGAAAAAAAAAATTTTATTTCGATGAGTTCTTACAATAATGACGGACCAACGTATTCTCTCGCGTAATAATACTGTCGCGCGAGTTCGCAAACATCGTATAAGCAAACGCAATAACTCGGCTTTAAAAACAAAAAAGGTTCTTGCTAGCCAGATAGGATAATATAAGCGCTTGCGGCTCGGCGACATAGGGGGAGGGGGGCCAAGGGGATGGTTAAGAGGGAAGCAGGAGAGCCGGCAAGAGACTCGAAATGTGGAATACGAGCGAGTAAAAAAAGCAGTTGACGTGGTCGAAAAAACTTCACGCTCTAATGTCTGTCTCTTGAGATGAAGTAACAGTACGTGAGTCGTCGTCGTCGTCACCGTCGACAACGTAATGCCGAGAAAAAGAAGAAGAAAATAAGAAAAATATATGTATAGAGCGAGAGGAAGAGACGAGTCTAAGACGATTTTATGTGCCTTGACATATATAAAAAGGACAATTGTCACGCGTTATGCGCGTTCAGCAAACAGTAGTTTTTGGAGTCGAGTGACCGACTTGACGAGAGAGAGAGAGAGAGAGAGCCCACACACATGGGAAATTTACAGCGCACCACCGACGAGGCAGCAGAAGCCAGCAAGAATTTATTTTCGCCTTGATGGCCTGCAATTTTTATGATCAGAATTTGGCAGCTTGTCCGAGCACCCTGTTTACGGGTATACAATACAAATGTTTCGCTGCAGTTCTGTACTTTTTTTTTTATTTTCGCCAGCTGTAAAACGGGCGTCAATTTATCACCGATATAGGCCAACTACTGAGGTATAGATCGATTCACGAAAATTGTTCCCATAAAGACGTATCGCGTGTAAAATAAGACGCAAATGAAATATTCAAAACGTTACGTCTCTATATTCGCATACGTTTACAATTTATTTCTTAATTTACTCGTTTCTGTCTGGATATCTAGCAAGTTGAGACAAAAAGATGTTTAATAAAACTTTACTTGCTTAAAATATTTTCCAACGCTTTGAAAAAATATATGAGTTCATAGAAGAAATTTTCGAGTCAAAATCAGTAAAGATTCGGCAATAATTAACACGACTTTACGGTTAAGAGTACACCTAAACGCAATACTCAATTCCAATATAAAAAAAAAAAAATTCAACTATCTGGTAAGACATTGAAAACAAACTTCGAAACTTTTTTGAAAAAAAGTTCAATTCTGACGTCAAACTCCCGACTTGTTGGCGAGCATGAGATGCGGGTAACCAAATATCCTGAAAAATTTTTTCTGGTCTCCTGGCACCTAATAATGAAGCCCACTATGCTTAGGTTAATCCAATGGGCCTTAGGGCCCTCTTAAAAATCATTTTCTAATTTATTGAAAAATCTTTGTGATTTTTTAACTCGTAACAGGACATATTAAACGAAAAATTGCACAATTTACAAGTCTTAGAATTAGTCAAAGAATACGTTTGAAATTTTTCAGAATTTTCGAGACCTGCTATCACCTACTTTCAAAGGTCTCTGAAATTCTTAAGAAAAACGTAAAAACGTAAAAAATTTGGGCCTTTGAAAATAGGTAATAGCAGGTCTCGAAAATTCTGAATAATTTCAAACGTATTCTTTGACTAATTCTAAGACTCGTACATTGTGCAATTTTCCTTTTAATATGTCCTGTTACGAGTTAGAAAATCACAAAGATTTTTCAATAAATTAGAAAATGATCTTTAATCGGCCCTAAGGCCGATTGGATCAACCTAAACATAGGGGGCTTCATTATTAGGTACCAGGAAACCAGAAAAAAATTTTCAGGACATTTGGTGACCCGCATCTCATGTGGTCTCCTTGTAAGACAAGCTTGTTGAAAATTTCACGTATGTTGACTCTTCTTTTCACGTACGCAGTAGTCGTGTATCTCGCTGAACTCTCGGACTCTGACCAGAGCACACCGAGTGGTCACTCTCCAGCTCCAGTAATCTCTCGGACTTAAGTCGAACAAATCCCCGAGATTGACGCCTAGGGAAAATTACGATTTCAATTGTGAACTCAGTCGAACGAAGCAACTAGACTTATCGTTTTTTCACATTATCCATTTCTACTTCCGAAGCATCAAATCCGACCGCCAGGTGGTGCATCGACGGATGGAAAAAAGTCTTACCCGTTAGAGAGAAACATTTTTTCAGGGTACTAGTTTGAAAAACCAATCATTACTAACTATGAAAAATAAGCCTTGATTATGGCTAAGTTGTCGGGTCCAATGCGATGAAATTGAAGCTGACTCCAGTCAGTGGATCGAGTGGCTCATACTCACTCGAAATAAGGAAGGTTTAATAAGGAGGAATTTGTTAAGATTGATTCTGATTTATCTAATTCGGCAAGCCGTTAAGTAGACTGGGAGAGGAGTCGATGTTCTCGTCTCGACGTTCTGTGCAAATCTGCTCGGCAGTCACATGCGACTCGGTATAGAGACACGCACTCGTCTCTCGCGCATGTGCGTTACAATCATAACGTCTGAGGAGCGTTCACAAGTCACAATTCAAACATGCAGTGAAGCCCACACCAACAAACCGTCAAGAAAATTATTTCTAAGTTTTTTAAATGTTAAGCAGACCTGTCTAAAAGTTCAGAAAAATTTAAAAATCAAAATTGATTTTTAAATCAAATCAAATTCATTATCGAAATTGCGTTTTTTTGAGAAATAAATTAAAAAGAATATCTAAGAAATTTGAGTAAATCTGAAATATTAAGTTAGCTCTTTATGGACAGCCATCAAAAGTGAAACTTCAAACAAGTCATAATGTAATTTAAAAAAACGAAAATTCAAAAAAACGAGAACAGTTGAAAAAAATTCCATAGTAAAAATTCAACCTAAAAAAAAGACTCTGAAGTGTCATTTCTGGTAGTTAGATTCTCTAGAATGCAATAAATATGCAATTCCCGCGTAAAAATCGTTTCGATTGGCGATATTTGTGCAATATATTGGTGATATATATGCCATATATCGCACATATATTGGCAAGTTTACATTTGCCAATATATTGCCGATATATTACAAATAAAAATGAAAATTAGTTTGCAATATATCGCCAATATATTGCAACCTAGGTAAACTAAATTTGAAAAAAATCATCGATTCATCATTTCCCACGCGTAAGTCACTTGATTTTTTTACACATAGCAAATATAGTAAAAATTGTCATTTATTTTCATAATTAATTAATGACTTATTATAGTTGATATTTTAAAATTTCTTCTGGAGATTGATGCAGCTGCATGGATTTAGACGAATTTTTGTCGTAATAATTGAGAGATAAGTCGAATTTTTCATGATTCTTTTCGTACTTTCTCTTACCAAAACGAAGAGGCGTAGA
This sequence comes from Trichogramma evanescens, assembly GCA_902732785.1. Classification (NCBI taxonomy): domain Eukaryota; kingdom Metazoa; phylum Arthropoda; class Insecta; order Hymenoptera; family Trichogrammatidae; genus Trichogramma; species Trichogramma evanescens. The sequence continues at coordinate 6,766 of CACVKI010138315.1, read as the reverse complement.
TGGACCTGGAAAAGAAGAAATATTTTGAACGAAACTCCTCTCAATAACATTAATTTAGGAATAATATTAAAATAAGTGCAAAATAAGTACAAAAATATTTTAAAACACGAGAGTAAATTTATACTTACTAAAGGAGTTTTGCACCATCGACTCTTGCACGTCCTCTTCATCGTTATCACGTCCACACGATCCCCGTCACCTGCGGGTACCATGATCCTCGTCATCTAGCTACCATGATCCTTGCCACCTCGACTCTATGAGTTCCGTCACTTCGACGCCACGATTCCCATCACTTTGGCACCATAATTTCTATCGCCCGGTCACCATGATACTCATCACCGTCGTCCACATCTAGAACACAGAATATAATATTTAAATTCACATGATGCATCAAAATCTATTTGACTGAATGCTTTTGTTCTGACATTTTTTTGATAATTTCATTATAAGCAGACGGTTCAAAAAAGGATTCGAATTCTTCGATATGAACAACTTCTTCGTCAAAAATCCAGCAAGGCAATTTATGGAGAAGCTCTTTCTTTTTAATCTTATCCTTAGATACATTTTTTGCAAATGTAGCTGGTGAAACAACCCACTTTAATCAAATTGTTGCTTTGACCAATATATCAGACTCCACATTATTTTGCCACGTGCATGGAATTTTTTATGAGCAAATAGGGCGAAGGATAAATGTTTATTTGAATCAAATTCTTTAATGAAACGGCGATCGAATAATTCTTATGACATGCTCAAATAGGATGGGTCGTATATAGTAATTGATCAATTTATAGTAGATAATATAAATAAAAAAGAACTAACTATCTGTCGTGAAATTTTCACGGTTGACTGTTTAGCATTGCCTTATTGTAACAACTACAGAAGGATGAGAATTGTAAAAGAAATTGTAATCGATATGGAAACGATGGGCTATATCGTGTCAACTGTCCCCCCTAAAAAAATGAAATAAAAACTAAGTATGTTCTTTTGAAAAGTACATTGAAAAATGAAAATCCTGAAAATTTAAGCCCTATTGGGCGTCGAAGTCAAAAAATTTTGCTCAAAAAATAATTCGATATTCGGATTCCTCGTCGAATTTCACATGAATTTGAGTTGTCACATTCCACCCCCGGATAATTAATACGACGAGAATGCGTTTAATTGAGATTATTTGTATCCAACGCGTGTTAATCTTCGGGGGTACGCCGCCATATTGGTATAGCTATTACTATATCTATATATATAAAGTTCGACGCCCAATAGGTCCATCCGTCATAAATCTTCAGGAGCAGAGAGTTGAAATTTCTTTTTTCAAATTTTATTCTGCTTCCCAAGGGTGAATATGAACAAAATTGTTAAAACATAACTTTTGATGTAAAATTTGATGAGGAATTCAATTGGTTATCCAAAATCATATTCATAAGCTTCTGCTCAATTAAAAGAAGAAAATAGCATAAAAGTCCAAAAATAAACATGTTCGTATCCATCGATTGGGCCAATATTATAGTATATTATTCGACTTGTCGAAAACTAGCTTTACCTAAATTTCGGTCATCAGCAGACAAACAGACTTCATTATTGAGCATGATATGAGTCAATAAACATGGTTTTTCTCTAATTTTCTTTGATTCTTGACTCATATCATGCTCAATAACGAAGTCTGTTTGTCTGCCGATTACCAAAGTTTATCTATTTTTCATTTATTTATTTTTAACGTGATGATTTTCAGCAGGGTTGAAGTAGTTGCTATTGTACTGTAATACTACAACTAATAATCCAGCGCTCTCACGAGCAAAAAGTCGTGCACTCCCATTGGTATTTAAAAAGAAAAGCCACGCACTTCGCAAGCATATTAAAAATATTTTTTCACCTGAAATTCGCGTGGGTGGCACAAGAGATTTCCACGCTAAATAAACGCGCGCTCCGCGGAAAAAATGTATCCAATTTCGCGGTCGCCGATGATAGCTTATACAGCGCGATCGTGCGCGCACCTACCCCTATATATAATGCTCTCGTCGCGACGAGTATAGCGTGGCATATATAAAGATCGCATCCAATGAATTATTCATGTATAAAACTTGCACACGCGAGCAAGTAGACTGAGAGAGAGAGAGAGAGAGAGCCGCTCCTGTGCGACGTATAAAGATTGCTCGGCACAGCAGCTTGAACAAGCTAGCCGCCAAGAGACTTTCGAAGCCTATTTAGCGACTCTCGAGTGTATAGGTTTGTGTGTTTATACATACAATACTCTTAATGCGCGAAGAGCTATATAAAACGGGAGAGCGGGGGGAGGCGCAAGCTTCGTCGGGAGCTTTTGCGATTGTGTAACTTACACACGCGACACTGCATGGCACACGATCGCCGCGGCCGATAGGCCCTCAGGCATACCCGCGTGTCTGGTGCACACTCCTCTATACACACATACTCTATTTAAGCTCTCTCTCTTTCTCTCTACGATTGACTTTTCCAACGCTATATATACGATATCCTGGGCTAGAATCTATAACGAGATCGCATTCAGGGGGTACGTGTCGATCACTCGCTTGAGTGCATTACAGAGTGCTTGAGAGAAAATAAAATATAATATACACGCGATTTTACAAGGTCCAGTGGAAAGCTCCTTGGATCACGAGCTTGCGCGTGAAGCAAAGTATATATTGTATAGTACATGTGTGTGTGTGTGTGTGTGTGTGTGTGTTTGTAAGTTAGTGCGAGGGCGGCTCGAGTTTTTGTATTATATATAAACGGTATAATTCGGCGGAACAGGGCAAACAGACCGTCACCCCTTATGAGTCCTCGGGGGCCGGCAGCGCGTGTGGCGCAGCGAGCAGCTCTCTCTCTCTCTCTCTCTTCGTAACTTTCGTACTACTAATGATATAAATAAAAGATAGCGCAAGCGGGCGGGCGCGACGCCGTTTGAGGCTAACGATGTATCCAGTGCAGCACACACGAGACGGCCGCAGCGCACGATATATTTAACGCCCAACGTCGCAAGCTTCGGCGCAAGGAAGCGGCAACGAGTACACCTACTTCTCTTACGTCTACTGCTGTATGTGTGGGTGTGTGTGCTATATACATGTATCTCAGCCCAACGGAAACTCATAGCCAAGCTCTGAAGTTTGACTATTTCTCCCGTCGCTTCGGTGCTGCGGCGTACTATTCTCTCTCTCTCGTTTTCGCTTACGCTCTCTATATATACGAGTCTTCAAAGGCACACGCGCACACACACACATTCAGCCAAACATATATCCACTCACGTTTTGCCACTGTTCTAACTTTACGTGCACGCACATTCAAAGTTGCGTGACTCGGCTGCGACCCCATAGCACCTACTACACTCTTCTATCGCGCGGCAGTGTACTAGCTCTCTGACGTAACTCATTTATCCTTTGTCTGAAAAAGTAAATCTATTGTGTCAAGGAGGGAAAGAGAAAGAGAGAGAGAGAGAGAAAGATAGAGAGAGCGAGGGAGAAGGGAACTCAAGAAAACGAATTTTCCAAGTGAAATAACAACTTTTATTCAATGATTTAAAGGAAAAAAAGATCATTGCTCTTGAAGGTATCGCTAGATCCAAGACTGATTTTGAGAATAATAATAATAAAGCAATCGTGTATATTATGCCGACTGCGTGCCTTGGATAATAAATCAGCGGTAAACTAAACTCGACGAAAGCTGAGAGTGTCGTTATAGCGATTCATCGTGTCCTTTATTATATACCATGTGCAGGTGCAAGTGCAAAGTGTATCTGAATCTCGCGAATAAGGATTAAGCATTACGTGCATCGTGCACTGCAGTGGTAGCAGCTACTGCGAGGGCACGTAAAAAAATAAGAAAGAGAGAAGGTCCTACGGGGAAATCCGTAAAGAACTTGAGTCTCTCTCTTTCTCCTGAATCTATACATGTAGTCCCTACGTGTCCTTTTTATACATACGCTCGAAATGTGCATCTATTTCTCTCGCCCAACCTTCATTTTCCTCTCTCTCGCTCTCCTTGCCGCATACACACGGAATACGAAATTGCTACGAAAATCAACGCCTCGGAGCTGCATGTATATAACGCGAGCACGCGCGTAAACCTGTACCAGACTTTTTCTTTTCTTTTTTTTTTTGTTGCGAAGATTTTCTTTCTACGCGCGCCCGTCAGAGCTTTATATGTGTACACGGGGCGCGCGCACGCCACACCACGCTTTATGTTTTGGCTCCGACAATCATGATTGCTGAGACTGCTGCGCTGCCTGCTGCTGCTGCTGCCTGACGTGCCAGTGCCCCGCCGCGCCGTGACTCTCTTTCTCAGTCTCTCTGCCAACGAACGCGCCGCGCGTGTATCGCGTGCAAAACTTATTTACCCAACTTCAAAAATCCAAAATTTGCATTAATTTCAAACTTGCGTAACACAAAGGCCCTCGTAAATCTCGTAAGGAATATTGCAATAAATTCCATTTGAATAATAATGGGAAAATCGGATGAATTTCACAGGTATTTTGTAAATGCATTGTTGATCCATCTTACACTATTCCACAGCAACAGAAAACAACGATTTCCTTTTGTGTTTCTAAATCAAGTTAATCGCTTCGTGTTTGTTTATGATTCCGCACTACGAATTAAACTGGCCTACCTGCAGCACTTTAAAAAGAGCCTACCCATTATTATAACCCAATTTTTTATAATTGCATTAAATTCGAGAAAAAAAAATTGCCGCCAGTCACGTACTATCGATCTTTATCTAACGGATGTAGCAAAAAAAGAAAAAGAGAGAAGTAAATGCAGCGTCACAAATCATATACGCTAATGGCTAGGCTTGTTGGCTATCGAAACTTTTGCGTCTCTCTCTCTCTCTTGCTCTCTGCAATTCTCGCATTACTTTATGAGACGCCGCGTTCATGTCGAAGCATATTAAGAGCATGGCAGCGCAGAGCGATTTTTATATCTATAGGTATAGGAGGAAAGAAATGAATACGAGGGGCTTAGAAACGCAAACGTCTCGGAATACAGTTTTTCGTGCCTCGTCGTATATATGTATAAGCTTGTATGTATTTCTACTTACGCATGCGCGTCTTGCACCTATAAATAAGTCCTTGATTTACGATGTCCTTCCACGTCGCCTAGACTTTCATGCACGGCCATTGCGCGGAAATGGGAAAATAAAGGCTACATAAGCAATACAAATCGAATATCGGGTTCTAACGTAATCTCGCGCACCGTCGATTTATCTTTTGCCAGAAAAATCCCTCGTCCGTGCGTACGTATGTATTTACGCGAGCTTCGTGTGCACACGCTAATATTACGAAAAGTTTTCTTTCTCAGCCACGGTGACATACGTACACAATCGTGTCTCTATAATAATTGCATATTACCGAAATCACTAAATGAAATAAACCACAATTTGGAAAAAAGTAACTAACATGTATTTAAAATGTATTTATGATCTTTTTTCTCTGGTAAAAATATTCAACATGTTGTGAATAGTTTTTGTCAAACGATAAAGTTATATGGACATAAAAGGTCTATTAGAACAGAGCGCAAATGAATTAAAAGTGTAATACTTTCAACGTCGTATGGACATATAACGTTACTACTTGTTAATGACCATTTTCTGACTGTATAAAATTTGTGCAAATCAGCGTTTAAACATACTTTCAACATTTATTTTTAATTTTCTATATTTGATATTTTAATGTCATAACATTTTCTGTACATAGAAATAAGAATCACGAATTTTTCGTACTCAGCGGAAAACAAGTAATGAGTAATTTGCCGTTGAAACCAGTATACGAACCCTTAACCATAGAAAAAAAGGGTAAGTTATGTCCTAAATATATTTTATTTAAAATTCACATTTTTTAGCATTTCTGGACACCGCCGATCGTCCATACGAGACTTACAACCATTCATTACCAGTCACTACTACTGGAGACTCAAAGTATCAACGTATTGATTGAGATAAACAACTTTTCAGGTCATTTAAAATGCGTTAAAAAATGGTGACATAATTATAATAGAAGAATAGCAAAAAACCAATCGATTGTAATGTATTTAAAAACATTTTAAATTATCAGTTTTTGGTCATTAAGCATTAATTATAATGAGCATTTCTAGCAGGGTTATTGCTCTTATTCTTGAGACATAAAAAAAATAAAAAAAATTTTTTTTGATAATACAATTATTAATGTAAAAAAATATTATTATTATTTACATTCATTCGAAATCTTTAATATACGTACGGAATATGAGTAACGAATGTATAGTTTGATCGCAATTTTTACATAATGATGCGTTGGATATACTACAATAGTTAGTTCAAAAATGGTGATCAACACCAAGACAAGAGGTATCAGCTGACTTGGTTTAGGCGATTTTTCTATTACATTTGTGTAAAAAATATTAAGTGCACTTTAAAGGCTAACAGGGGGCTTAATTATTTTTCATTTTTCAATTACAGTACTAAGCTGTAAAAGTGAAAAAAATTATTTTTTCAAGAACACACATGATAACCCTTTTCAATACCCTATTTGAAAGTATTTTGTCCAGTTAGATACTTAGAAACAGTTAAGTACAATAATAATGAGTGTGTTGACACACAACACAAGCTTTAAATACATCCAAGCTACCTGTCGTAGAAATCCAAGAGCGAGCATCAATCTAATGTAGCCTATGTGGTTTCATTTTGTTCGATACCCAATTGGCCATGGTCGCAACCAAAAGCTAGACATAAGATGAACTGTAGCTACTTGTACATATAGCAAAGTGAAATTAATTTATGCAAAATGATG
>CACVKI010138312.1:278-32057 GCA_902732785.1 Trichogramma evanescens | reverse complement strand
CTTAAATGTCTCAAATACTTAGCGAAGAAGGTTTATAGCCTTGCATCAATGTATGTAAACTATTTTTATGGATCTTGAAGGTCAAAGTACTTTAGAATAGGGTATTGAAAAAGGCTGTTTGACCAAATTTTGAAGAAAAAAAAATGTTCACTTATACAGCCTAATGCTGTGAATAGAAAAATTACAAAAAATTAAGCCCCCTGTTAGCCCTTGAGTGGGGCAGATTTTTGATTAAATTTTTTTTTTAATTAATCATTTAAAAATATAGCAATCAGCGTTTTAAAAAAATGCTATTTTTTGCATTTTTTTTGCATTGAAGGATGCAAAAAATTTTCCAAGCCTTTTGAGGAAATTCTGCTATATTTAAGTGGGAGAGAATGTTATAAAAACAATTTTAAGATCCCACAAATCAAGATTAGTCAAAACTGAAGGTCAGAATCATGTGGCATAGATGCAAAAATATGTAAAATCAGACTTTGCAGAGAACTAAAGTGAAATTTAACTGCATAAATCTTTTCTTTATTTCATGAACATAATATGGGCACTGAAATAGTGCTTGAAATAATCATTTGGTTGCTTTTTAACTTTTTTTTCCGTGTCTAGGAATGCTAACTTTGCTGTCCTCTTGGAGTATGGCTACTATTCATATCTTAAACACAAGTAAAGTAAAAACATTGATTTTTATTGGAATGCAAAGTTTATAAAACTATACACTTGTCTAACTGTAGCTTTACTTGACTGAAAACATTAGTCTTCTTGCCTTAATTCAACTTTTGTATGTACACATCGTTGGCGTACAAGCAGCTATACAGCTTGTAAAACATCCAGTAAATTAATTGATGACAAATCATACAAGATACATTATACTGTTACTTGTTACTTGAGAGAATAAAATAATGATAATTATTTTTACCAAATTTTGAAAAAAAAAAAATTTTCACTTATACAGCCTAATACTGTGAATAGAAAAATTACAAAAAATTAAGCCCCCTGTTAGCTCTTAAGTGGAAAAGGATGTTTTTACAAATCTTTTGAGACCCTATGGATCAAAATTGGTTAAAAATTGCATTCAGAATCATGCAGCACAGAACTTTAGAATAATAATTCATTATTGATGGATCCTAGACTAACTTAAATGATTAAAGGCACAGTAGTCATATTTTTTGATGTAAAAGGACTTGTGAAAGCATAATTTTACATCGAAAACTAAAAATTTTGAAATTAACATTTAATTTGCATGTTTTTTCATTTACTGTATTCAATTCAGCTATATCCTCTTAAAAGAATAATAGTTGTATCCATCACTGAAGATATAACTGCACTTTTTTTTTTGAAGATGCAATATGAAAATAAAGTAAAGAGAGTCATTTCGCCGTCTATTATTTTTAACGGAAATATTTTTCTCATTTTGTATTCACAAGCTTATTTTCTGTTTAACTTTGAAGGACTAATATATTGCTTTTAGCACCCAAGCTTTAATCTACACTGAAGATTTTTTCAACTGGTGATTTAGTTAACATGAACTAGTTTTTCCTTGATAAGATCTTATTATTCAATGCAAAAATTATTCATTTCAGTTTTCAACTATCAATAATCCTTCTTTTGCTTGTTCCATTAGGCCAAAAAAATGAATATGCACGAGAAGAAGAGACGATTCCCTTGCAGTCAATGTTCTAAAATTTATTTTTCTGAAACTTGCCTCAGACGTCACATGAAATTAGAGTGCCAAGAACCTCCAACTTTTAAATGTACTCTATGTGTAAAAAGTTTCCATCAAAAGTGTAATCTAGAGAGACATATGAAACTGCATAAGAAGACTGCGAAAGTTCAAGTGCGACACCCCCATGAAGTTAACGCCGTTCAAGCTCAAAATTACAATCTGTTTGGGACAGAAGAAAATGATAAATTATGGAAGCAAATTCCATCCCTCTCACTTACTTGTAACGCTCAAGAAAAAACCAAGCACGAGAAGGAGAGACGATCTTGCGGTAAATGTTCTAACACTATTTATTGTTCTGAACCTTGCCGCAGACGTCCCAAAAAATATGAGCGCCAAACAGATCCATCCTTAACATGTCGCCAGTGTCAAAAAAGTTTCTATCTAAAGTGTAATCTACAGAGACATATGAAACTCCACCAAAAGACTGCGAAAGGTCAAGTGCCACAACCCCATGAAGTTAACGCCATTCAAGCTCAAAACCATAATCTGTTTTATATAAGAAAATGATGAATTATGGAAATAAATTTCATCCCTCTCACTTATTTGTAACGCCCAACAAGAAACCAAGCAGGAAGAGTCCAACAAAGAAGATTTCACCCAAGAAGACCTCACCCAATAAGATTTCGACTGAGAAGATTTCATCGAAGAAAAGTCCATCTAAAAGAAATTCGAAAGACAAAACTCCGCCTATGAAGATTTCTACCGGAAAAACTTCGCCCAAGACGATTTCATCTGTAAAAATTTCTTCTCTGGTTAAATAATTAGTTGCTCAGTCTACGACTTGTATGATTCCAGCTGGAATGATAATAACCGGGATGAATTCAACCGAGAAAATTTAAAATGAACATGGCTCGTGTTATTTTATTTCTTCCAATTATATGCATTCTTAGATTTTTATTACAATCTAATTTATAACGATTTTACGTTCTAGACACAACTTCATTTAATGTTTGAATAGTTTGCTGGATTTTAGTTACATTTTAATGTTTACATGAATTGAAAATTTTAGAATTCTTATAAACTTGCTAAGTTATGATATAATTGTTTGATTTTATTAGAATTTTTCATAATAATTTGTTGAATTAATAATAAATCGGTTCCCTTCATTTCCCAAATCAAGTCTTAAACTTGCTGTAATTTGAATAAAAAATAATCCCGTACCATTTGAATAAATACATTTAAAAAAATTGACACGTCTCTTTCTCTCTCCACTTTTTATTTGATACATTTACCTCGGCCGAACGACGTCTTTGGTTTCGCGTTTTACGCTCGCCTTACTCACAAGTTTTGTTCTTTTGATTTTTATTAAGCATCTAGTTTTTTCTACCTTTTCTCTTTCTTTTTCTTTATACGGAGTTATTTAATATATAATATAATAGATTTTATCTAATAATAAATCAATATTTGAATTAAATATTACTGCTTCGAAGTATGGACATAATGTACTTAATTCTCACATTTAATTTCTATTTCTATAATGTAAAATTCCTATTGAATATCACACTTAATTCAAATGCAAGGAGCCTGGCGCGAGAGTCGTAGCTCGTCTGCTAAATTTGCCATCTTCGGAGCCGCGGGACACGCGTTTCTCGGTAAACAAGGCAAGGCTCTGGCTACAATATCCCGCGGACATCTTACGCATAAAATTCACCGTTTATCTGCAGGATACAAGCAAATCCGGCCTATCCATTTTCCATGTATTTTTACGGAAAAATACACTGAGAGCATAGGAGCGCTGTTGTCTCCGAAGCCACACATGCGCAGACGCGAACTTTGCAAATCCGCGGGCAAAACCGGCAGTCTCTATCGTTCAGTCAAAGCAAAACAGGCCAAAGCCTCGAACGAGTCAGTTTTTGTTTATACTTGTTTCGAGACTTGTTTCGATTAAACGTCTGTCGCGCGTACATCAGTTTCGCAGGTTACAACATTGTCAAAGAAAAAGGACAAATTCAGCAAAAATGTCGTGGCATCAGTTTGACAACTCGACCAGGGGCGAGGGTGGCTTTATGGACACGTCCGTGAACGAGGGTGCCGGCGGCGACGCCGGTGACAAGAACGCCAAACGAGGTCAGAACTGCATGCCCGTCATGATATCGCACATACAGAGCCGCGGCGAGAAGCTCGAGGTCTGGGGCACCCCGGCCAAAATCGTCACCATCGTCGCCGTCGTGACCAAAATCGAGCCCACCAGCACCAAGATTGCCTACGAATTTCAGGATGAAACTGGTACGTCTACATTGTTTATTCAGTAAAAATGATTGAGATGGTTGTCACAATCAACTAATCTAATTGTTTTATTCAATGTGCAGGTTCTATCAGAGGGATCAAATGGTTGGAGAATGAAAATTCTGAATTTATCTCACCGGTTGAGATCAACAACTATGCAAGAGTATATGCCATGATCAGAGATCAAGGCGACGAGCACACTCTGCTTATCCTAAGTATTCAGCCTCTGGAACATCTTAATGAACTTGTAGCGCACTTGATGGAGGTGACACTTATGTGTCTCGAGGGTCAAAAGGGAATCTCAAATACCCAAAGTACCATGGCTGTGGGTAGTGGTGGTGATACTCAATCTGGAAGTATGAACCCGTCCCAAAAATTGGTACTGGAAATCATTAAGAACGGTGATCAAGAATACGGAGCGGAGAGAGATGAAATTAAAGCCAAAGTGCCACAAAATTTGATTGCTAAAGTTGATGAAATAATTGAATTTTTATCTGCAGAGGGTCACATTTATACCACTAAAACAGATGATTATTTCAAAGCCATTTAGTTCAATTGTAGAGTTGGTTTTTATCTACTTGAATCAATTCATTAATGATTAAATATTTTTTTTTTACAATCGAGAGAGTTGTAAATATAATTTTAACTCTTTTTAATCAATATTCTAATATATAATATAGTTAAATACCCATGTTGTACTGTTCATTAGTATTGTTTTTAATATTAATAAAAAAAAATTCTACCAAACCTCACTTGTTTCATTAATAAATCCTAATCTTTTAAAATATGTTCCAAAAAATAAATGAATGTTGACTGTCATTGATTTCGAACAAACGTCGTGTCGTTCAAAATACTTTCCTTTGTCTATATGTAAAGCTTGCAGTCTCGTGTACACGTGACCACTTGTTACTTACGAGCAGCGGCCGCTTGTTGCTGTCAACCTTATCTCAAAAGGTTAGCTTTGGCGCGAGTGAGCGAGTGCTGTGCATTCGAGGCATGCTCGATTATCGTTTCGTAAATATTGTGCTTATCATCAAATGTCGCGAAATCGTTTGAATTTTGTTGTCAGTTATTTTTTTGCAGTAAAGAAGATTTATATTTCGTGGTTGTTAAATTAATGCATCAAGTATGGATGATGAACACAGTAAGTATAGCGACGATTACTCAAAACAAAAAAAACGAATGGACAATTTCGAACTTTGCTTGTATTCTAGCTTTGCTTAAAAAAAGAAAAAAGGCAGAGAAAGAAGGACACGTTAAATTGCTTGCCGAAGTCTGTCGAAAATTGGGCGATATTTATTACGATGCAAAAAAATTTGATTTGGCTCTGGAAGAATATGAAAAGCAGCTATATGCTTGCGAATGCGAGGATGATCAACTCAACTGTGCTAAGGCACATAGAATGATTGGAGAAGTTCAGGCAGAAGTAGGCAATATTGAAAAAGCGTTGGAACACCAAAAAGAATATTTGCGTAAGAGTCATTTTAGATTGTTATCTTTGTTTAAATTTGATTGGAATAGCAGTTCTTATTTTGATACATTTTAGGCATTGCAAAAGAATTGCAAGATTTAGTGGAAGAACAAAGAGCATATGCCACACTCGGTAGAACATATTTGTTTCAAGCAGAAAGGGAAGATGGGCCAAAAGATGAAATCTTGAAAAAGTCTAAAAATTCATTTCAGCAAAGTATTAAACTATGTGATAGGTAAGTAACTTTATTAATTTATTTGTTTTATTGCTGTGATGATATCAAGAGATGAGAGATGATCTTTATTTTTTAGATTAAATAACCACTTGAGTGAGAAAGAGCTGATCATAATGCGTGCTCGTCTACTGCTTAACTTAGGTTTAGTGTTAGAACAACAAAAAGATCTGCAGAAGGCATTGAATTTGATTACCCAAGCAGCAAATATGTGTAAAGAGCATAAACTCCATGAAGAGAAGTGTCGGACTTATATAGCTCTTGGAGCAATACACGAAAGAAAAGGAGATGTAAAAGAAGCGTTGCAAAAATTCACAGATGCTGCCAAAGTGGACGATCCTTATATGAAAGTCGATGCTTTGGTCTTGAAATCAGAATTACTTTTAAAACAAGGTGAATGGTTTCAAGGTAGAATTGTTCTCCAAAAAGCCTACAAATATAAAAATGCAGCTTCATCAGCTATGGATCCAGTTAAAAAGCTACTGAGAATAGGTAAGACCAATCAAATTATCGTGTGCCCCAAACTCATTGAAATTTAATCTTTTTAATTTTATCAGCTGTCGTCTTATGCCGCAGAGAGGACGAGCTGATCCACACCAGCGATCCGTCGCGAAGGGAAAAAATTTACGAGGAAATGGGTGACGCGGCCACGGAGTGTAAATCGTTGGACAAGGCCATAGAGTATTACGAGAAGATGGTGGAGTGCGCGGAGAAAACGAGATCGCCTAAGCTGGGAGCCGCGTTGAACAGCGTCGCGCAAACTTTGAAGGATCTCGGAAAATTCGGCGAAGCCATTCCCTATGCTCGTCGAGAAATGGAGCTGTGCAAAGATCCCAAGGAAACGGCCAACTCGGCCGTGTTTTTAGCCGGTCTCATGAGCGATGCTCAGTACCCGCATTCTTCCATCAAAAACATGTACCAGAAAGCGTTGAACTCGGCTAGGGACAGCAACGACGAGCATTTCGAGAAGACGGTCACGAAAATTTTTATCGAATATCTCGAGAAACTGGACAACGATATCGACGAGTCCCTGAAATCCGAGCTGAACGCCAAGTGGGAGGAGCTCGACGAGCGCGTCGAGAGTCAGAACACCGACGACTTCGAAATGGAGGGACCGGAGATCGGCGCCGACATCGATCTGGACGACCTGAGCGATCCGGAAGTCGAGGAGAAATTATCCAGCAGCATGGAGCAGCAGCAACCGAGCAACGTAGCCCGAACCACTCGTCGGCCGAAGCGTTGCGTCGTGAAAAAGATGAACGAGAAGGGCGAGACGAGGCTGCACATCGCGTGCATGAAGGAGCCCGGCGAGAACGACGAGGCGAACATCAAGGCCGTGGAGAAGCTGCTGGCGGAGGGACACCCGGTGGACGTACGCGACAATACGGGTTGGACGCCTCTGCACGAGGCAGCCAATTTCGGCCACGTGGAGATCGCCAAGCTGCTGCTCAACGCCGGCGCCTCGGTGAACGACCCGGGCGGCGAGCTCTGCGAGGGAGTGACCGCATTGCACGACGCCGCGACCAACGGCCACTTCTCCATGATGCAACTGCTGCTGGATCACGGCGCCGATCCGAATTTAAGGAACAAGGCCGGAGATACCGCGCTGGATTGCTTATTGACGCACAAGGAGAAAAACGATATCGGGGGACACGAGCTGCGGGAGTATCTGTACGTGAAGAGTCGGCTGGAAAAGACGACGAAGGCGAAGAGGAACAAGAGCAAGAGCCGCAACTCCGATACCGGCCGAAGGGGTGAGAAGTTGAAGGCTCTGATCGATGAAAACGACAGCGATGACGCCAGTCCGAGCGGTAAGTTGAACTAATTGACATTGTTGAGAAAAATAAATTCATTTGGTAATTTATCTTCTAATCAACGTTATTTTACAGAAACTTACGCGAAGCCCGAAAAGATCTCAGCCGGCGAGGACTACAAGCGCACCATAGCCAGCCTGCAACATCCCGGAAGATCGCGGCAGGTGGGCGCTCAGCCATCGGCGCCCACAAAAATCACGGCACCCCTCATCGACAACGAGGAGATGCTGGCTCAAGACGAAGACTGGCTCATAGACGATCTGGGACTGAATTCGAAGGGCGGCAAGAAGGACAATTTTTTCGATTACAACGGGGTGAAACTGTCCTCCTCTTCGGCTGGCGCTACGACGACGGCGACACCGGCAAAGAGAAAATCCATCGGCGACGAGGAGCCGATCGAGATGAAAAAACCGACGAAGAAGCAAAAGTTCTCCGAGGGTCTGATCGACGTGGAAGAAACGGGGAGAGTCTCGAAGAGCTTCGAGTGGAGGATTCGCGACGAGGACTTCGCAACCCCGATGAGCGACGAGAACAGCTGCGAGAGCACTGAATCGACGTCCGCGAGACCACCCGTCGTCGTCGTCGTCCAAGAGGAGATCTGGCCGAGAGCCAAGAAACGACCGAGGCAGACGAATCTGCTGAAGCAGGGCTTCGTCGTGCAACCTCGCGCGCTGGAGTCTCGATCACCCTCGCCGGAATTCGTGCCGATCGCGAAGACCTCGCCTGTGATATACAAACCCGGCCACGAGAGGCATTCCTGGGACTCGGGCACGGCCAGCGATTCCCTCGACTTGGACATCCTCGTAGACGGCCATTCGTTTCAGCTGAAGCTTCACGGCAGAGATTTGAGAAAGACCATGACGGACATCGAGAATCTGATCAGAGACAAGTTCGAGGTGAAAACCGGCTGCAGACCGATCATAAGATTCAAGACCGAGACCGGTTGCTGGCTGGAACCCAACTCGACTCTCGAGCAACAGATCCCCAATCATCGCAAGATGCTCAATCTCGTGGGCGAGATCACGCAGAACGTGCTCGCGCCCATCGTAGACAGATACAAGAAGATCTGCGAGAATCTCGGGATCGCCGTCAGCGAACAGATGGTCAAGTCCCTGCGCAGCTGCGAGAACACCCTGACCTTTCGCCTGAACTCGAGCGACTCCTACGTCGCGAACGAGCTCGATCCGCTCATCACCTGTCTGCACTACCAGGAGAATCTGCAGATTCTGAATCTCTCGACGGCGACGTTTTATCGTCGCGGCCAGCAGCTCGATTACTGCCTGGCGCGCCTCAACAATCTGTGCGAGCTGCATCTGCAGTGCTGCGACATCGACGCCGACTGTCTCGAGGCCATCGACGCGCTGCCGGCTCAGCTGAGGGTGCTGGATCTGTCCTACAATCCGCTGGGCAATCGAAGCCAGAAGAAGCTGTTCAAGCTGCTCGAGCCGTTGGCTCGGCTGCAGAGGCTGGCCTTGAGGTGCTGCGATCTGACTGCGTTCGATTATACGTTCAGATCGGCTTCGCTCATCGATCTGGACATATCCTGGAATCCCGTGGGTGGTGGCGGTGCTACCAATTTGATTCAGAATCAGTTGCTCAATTTGAATCTATCGAATACGCAGAAGCTTAGGGATAACGTTATTGACAGGATATTTTTCAATGATTCTTTGGTAAGTTGAAATTAACTCTATTGATTTTTTTTTTTTCATTTTACAATAATAACGATGACTCTCTTCTGCAGAATTTTTCGTTTTTAACCCTGGAGTCGTTGGAATTGTCGTGTTGCGATGCCACCGATTTGGACGTGGAGAAAATTCTGTCCAAGGCACCGAACCTTACAAGAATCAATCTCAATAACAATATTAATGTGACAAAAACGTCGTTGTGCGCTATACTCAGCAGAAAAACGGCTACGCAGTACGTTGACTTCAGCGATTGTCGACCGATCGATTCGGCGCCAGAGTCCCGTGTGCAACTAGTGGCACCTCAGCACTGCACCGTGAAAGTTACTATGACTCCAAATGTGATACAAGACTGGGAAAGGTTGTGGCTGGGCAGAGGTCGGGCAAAGAGACTGCCTGAGAAGTTGGTTATATTTGGACCTTTTTAATTGATCAAAAAAATTCAATCATGTTACAAAGACTGATTATAGATTAAAAATTATCGTTTTTAAAAAAATTTTGATAGACTTTAAGTTGTTTTGTACAATTGATTGTTAATTTTTATTATGAAACAATATGTACAGATATTTAATGAAAAAATATAGTTATATTTTTCATACTCTTTTAATTTTTTGTACTTATGTGATATCGTTATTGTAATTTAAATTTAAATAATTTGTTTCCTACTTTACATTTAATGCAATCGATTTCTAGATATCTTTCTTCAGGATGTTCTTGGAAGAAATCATACAGTTTTGTTGTTAAGAAAGATTTTTGAGCTTCCAATACATTTCTTTGATCTCCAAGACCCCATGCAAAACTTATGTGATATGAAGGGTTCTACCAAAAAAATATTTTTGTTACATTGACTCAAATTATTATATTATTTTTTATTGTAAAAATTTACTAAATATTACCTCATAGAATAGTGGTAGTTGGTATTCATCAGCAACTTTATCTAGTGACTGAGTTAATTTTAGAAGATTATCATCTTCGCTTTGAACAGCTATGCCCATGAACGTCCTTGTTTTCTCTTCATTAGAATAGATTTCAATACTACTTAGCTCCATAAAAAATGTCTTTTGACTATCAACTATGCTTTTCACAGCCTCCACAAAGGAATCAATCCAATGAAACTTTAGTATTAATGTACGAGTAAGACTTACATGAAACTCCTCAAATAAGTTACCTGTTTTGAATGATTGATTTAAAGTACTTTTCATCCATTTTATCATTTCGGCACTTGGTATATCTGTAAAAATAAAGGTAAAGTAAAATGCCACGTAAGAAAAAGTATTTGTCAAATCATTAATAAAATTTACAATCAATATAAACTAGAGTAGCCCAATTCCCTCTTTCATGCTTGAAGGATCTGCTTCGTCCATCATGTTCCAGGGGATTGTCAATGACTTCTTCATGATGCACTGCAGCTCCTTTCCAAGATGATATCGATTCTGGCAAGGGTAATTTGTTTCTAATAAATGAAAAAGTTATTTGAGTTTAAATACCAACTGTCATCTTTAAAAACGACGCATATTAATATAACCCAACTTACATTTTTTCCTCCGACTTTACACAAGGGTTTTGATTATTTTTATATTCGGTTTCGTCATTGTCATCCGAGTCCGATGAATATTCTTGAATCAAATTGAGCCCCGACATGATCTATTCGTTTCCGAATAAAGATTGTTTTGAAAATGCAAAGCATTGCTAAGTAGCAGACAGAAGATGTCACAACATAACCTTACGTTGAAGAGCGGTTCAATTTTTGTCTGCTAAATGTCGTTCATTGCGCGATCACATTATCAACATGGTATTAAAATAGGATTCGAACGAAAAAATTGCTACAATTTTTTTGAGTTGAACGAATTTGAAAACTTAAATAACTTGTAGGGAAATATATAAATACACATTTTTCTGTATTCTTTAATTTTATTTGTACAGTAATAGTTATTAAATTATTTTACAAGTAGTACACGTTTTCGTGAAAAGTAACATGATTTTAATTGTCTTTGAGATAATTAAATTTTACTATTTTCATATGTTTAGAACAAGTGCCTGACAAAACGAAAATCCTAAATGTTGCCAGCGAAGCGGCCTTCTGCTACTTGTTCATCCCATTTCTCTACCCAAGCCATTGGGCAAATGGATGTGTAGACTCTCTTGAAGTATTGACATGCTTCATAATCTTCACCACGTACTTTGCTACATCTATGGAAGTCTAAGTAGCTTTGATAGCAGTATCTGCGAAAAGAATTTTTTTTAATGCTATGATGCTATAATTTAGAGGTATGAAATGTAGAAGTATTTGTATTTCAGTCTTTGTTCTAAAGTGATACCAAGGCCTATTTGAAAATTGTAAAAAATTTTAATTGTACTAAATGAATATTGAGAGAATGTTAACATACCTGGTTTGATTTTGATTGGGGAATCTTGGATCGAATGGAGCTGTTTTCAGCTCAGGATGACCTTCCACAGCAGTAGACATGTTTGGCTATTAAGTCAGGCAATCAATAATGATTAAAAAAAAATAGATTGTAAATAAAGAATGAATTTACAATTTGCACATTGAATTTTCCAATTGACATACTTTATTACGAAGATTTTTCTGAACAAAAGTTGATTAAATTTCTTTTAACAAAACTTGAATTGCAAACACCAAAGATAGGAATAATACATTTGATTTTCTTGTGTTTTCAATTCAAAAGATATTTTCAAGCATTGTACAAAGCATTAAAAAATAGAGCACCTAAATCTACCTTTTTTAAACAAAGAAACTAGAAATATAATATATTTAGCCCTACTTCTATTAGAATAGGCCCTACAAATAATTTTATTTTTATCAAAGAGTAAAAAATTGAAACAAGTACTTTTTGTACTTTTAAATTATGATAATCCCTTCATAATTTAAAAGTTTGAAATTCAACTAATTTGGATTTAGAATAATAATTTTTATAAACTTTTACAATGAAGTAAACAGTTGATAAACTGTTTTCGTCTTGCCTACCATTAGAATATCTAATTATTTTCTCCTCATAATTTAGCAGAAAAAGAGATTTTACAGTTTTACTTTGAAGTAGAAGACAATCTAATAATACCTGAGACTTTTTATGAAATTTAAGGTACGAAATACTTCATAAAAAACATTAAAACATACTGTATGAATCATAAACTTAAGTTGGAAATACATTTGTACCAAAAATGTATAAAAAACTGTTTATGATATTACTCATCTGTTCAAATTTTAATACATTTGAGGATAACTTCAACAAATCATTAAATATCTTTTTTAGAACCTATTTTAGCCAATATTTAAGTTAATTTGAATAACCTAAACAGAGAATAACAAAACTTGATAATTAATATTATAGATATGATCTAGTTCTAATTTATTTGACAAGTGGTCTAGTATTATCTTCTTCTTGACAACAGACTTCTCTGTACTTTTTAACTTCAGCCATGTAAAGTGACCAGGCATCTTTGGGCTTTTCTTCTACTTGTTCAGTCTTTTGCTTTGCAACCATACCAGTTTTCAATATCCTACCCCCGCGTCTTTTGCCTACCATCAATGGTGGTGGAGCAACAGGTTTCTCTTGCAAAATAGGTTTGGTAGTTTCAGCTTCTTGAACAGTATTTGCCTCTTGCATTTTCTTGAACATTTCCATAAAGCTTCCATCATTTTTAAAGGCATTTGCTTGAGCCATAAATGGCGAAGGTGAAGGATTGTAATCATCTTGGACTTCAGGTTGTTTGGATTTGTGTTTTTTAGATTGACTGCTTTTTTTAGACTTATTACTACTGGATCTGGATTTGGATGAAGGTGATCTTCCTCTTGACCTAGATCTAGACCTTGACCTTGATCGTCTTCTATGTTCCCTATCTCTATCTCTATTCCTTTCCCTATCCCTGTCTCTTTCCCTGTCTCTATGGCTATCTCTATCTCGATACGAGTCTCTGTCTCTATTTGAGTCCCTATCTCTGTATGAATCTCTTTCCCTTTCATATTCTTTATCATTATACCTATCTTTATCTCTGTCCCATTCTCGGACCCTATCTCTATTATATTCTCTATCACGTTCTGAAGATCTTGACCGTCTGTATGATCTAGGCCTACTGTTGGACCTGCTTCTGCTCCGTCTTCTTTGCCACCTGTCCGGAGTTGGTGATTTCCTACGGCTCTGGTAGGCCTCGGTGGCACTCAGACTAGGCGGTGATGGAGCAGGTGGCACATCCGATGAGTCGAGCCAATCATCCATATTGGGGTCCATAGCCTTGAGCTGATGGTTGCATACACAGAATCAAAGGTTCCTGACCTATAAGGATAGAAACTTCCTTCTATGAGTTTTGCTACAGTAACAATGTTTCTCCTGCTATTACTTTTATATGCTTTATACAATAAATGTCACTTGATTTATTTAAGTTCAACAAATTGTATTTCCTATTTGGTGTTTGCTTTCAATAATCATTCAGAGATAAATTAGCAGAAGTTTTCTACAATGCTAAACTTCAATTTGCTTGACATAATATTAAAGTATAAATTCAAAAGATAATTTTAAAGCCAATTGGATAACTATAGTTTCCCACAAATGAGCTTTAAAATCAACTATGAATAGTTTGTTAATCATAATATTTTTCAACTTGCTCGATATTCGATCGATCAAAATCATCATATGGCTTATTCGAGGCAAGAGGTGTTGTTGACAAACGTAAACAATAAGACTATTACATAAATGAGCACGAATCGAGAAGGAATTTATCGACCATGTCATGTACGAGTGAAAAGTCAGTGCAAAGTTACTCGAAGGATGAATCAACAAAGATGCAAATTTCGTTACGTTAAGAACACGGTTCAGTAAAGTCAACGTCATCGTCGCGATATTCGAGTCGCATGTGGTCAAGCCAAATGTGATCCATTCCCGTGCTCGAGGAGAGCTCGCAGTAACGTGTGTTAAAGAGAGAGAAAGAGAGAGAGTAGACGACGACTTTCTTGCACAGGGCAAGACTGTCGCGTTTGCCTCTCCGTCGCTTCTCCCGTATCAATAAAAAGATAAAAAAAAATTGGCTACGATTGGAAAATTCAACAGTGCTAAATTTTTAGAATGATTATAATGATGCAGATAGTGCACACTACCTTATTCGACTTAAGTTAAGTCCGTAACAGGAGGATTTTATAAGTGTTCGATGACAAACAAGATGGCTACGGTCGAGTTTTCTTGGTCTCTCTGCTGCTCCGAGCGTTTCTAGCGCTATATGCTGACTTCTGCAATGTTGGCACGAGTTTCAGTAGGGTACAGTAGAGCGAGACACTCATGT
This sequence comes from Trichogramma evanescens, assembly GCA_902732785.1. Taxonomy (NCBI): domain Eukaryota; kingdom Metazoa; phylum Arthropoda; class Insecta; order Hymenoptera; family Trichogrammatidae; genus Trichogramma; species Trichogramma evanescens. Next base: position 17,620 of record CACVKI010138312.1, on the reverse strand, counting down.
GCTTTGCCTGCAGTGGAAAAGAGACGGAGAGGTGCATGGAGCGTGAGAGGAAAAGAGAGGCAGGGAGGGGGGGGGGAGACGTTACGTCACGAGTTCGCCTATATGCGCCTACTCTCTTTGTCCGCCCCGTAGCCCCGCATGCGCGCCGCCCGAAATCGATTGAATTGCGGCGGCAGCGGCTCGGCTGGAAAGGAGCTTTTCCGACTTGCGCCGCGCGCTAAATTCCATGACATAACGAAAAGCGGTCTCTTTTCAATCAAATGAATGAGTTTCATTGAAGAAAAAAAAAAAATTATTGGTGGCATGATAAATGTTTTGAAATAGAAAATTTTAAAGTTTTCAAAGAATTTCACCCCCTTTGAATTTATTTGCATAATAAATTCGTAAGCTGAAATATTTCGTTTAATAGTAAAAATATTTAAATGAAATAAATAATTGCTGCCCAACTTTCAGAGATGTGTTTTTATTCCGTTATAATTAAAATATACAGTGTGTCATGGGTGAACAAGCAGAGTGTAGTTTTATAATCATCCCACTAACAAAATATTATTTTTCTCCCCTTTTTTTACCTATCTGAGGTCAATGCCACTTAGGAGTTTTTATTATTTTTTTTGTTTTGCTCACAATTTTATAAATTGCATACATAAATATACACGATTTTAATTGTATAACATACACGTTAAAGCCTACAATCTTAATATCTTGCTATTATAATCACATATCTTTCACACACTATTTTCTTTGCACCCGTACTTTCTTTTTTTTTTTTAATAATATTTCGTTTTTTTTTCTTCTTTTTGCACTGCATTTTGTATTACCATGAGAAATGAAACGGTATACACAGTATACAGATTATATCATCATCAAAAGCACTCATAAGGCTTTTTCTTTATATCTTATACACTTATATTCTCCTAGACTCTCGCTTTTTCGCGTTTCCTCAAAAAGAATCGAAAAAGCAGGGTCTCCTTTAGGACACCAGGACTCGAACGAGAAATATACAATTGTTGTGTGTTAATTCATTATAGGTACAAATTGTTTTTTTTGTATTGAAAAATCGATCGATCAGTATATAAATCGAGTAATAAAAAAAAAATTCATTAAATAACTTGGATGTGTATAATTCACTTATTCAACATTTGCCTGCACTTCCAAGATTTTACATTTATAACTTTCAACAATAATACTTGCTGAAAAATATATGTACGCATTCTACCTTTTCCTTTCGTTATTTCATTGATAAATTCAACTCAACAATTGGACACATTAAAGTCTAAGCACAAGATTAACAGGAGTGTTTTCAACGGTACTTATTTATAAAATTTGCTCTTAATATTATGCGTCATTCTCAAAGAACTGTACATATTTAGGTTTCGATTTTTGAATTTTATTTCTATGCTTTATGGGCGGTTAGCTGATTGCTTGGATATCATTTCTCTGATCCTATAGAAAATTCATCAATCTAGCTGCCTCATATCCCAGTTATTTTTTTTTTTTTATTTATTCAAGTCTTGAAGTATTTCTACTTTATGAAGTTCATGAGTTTATAAGGTCATGAACATTATATCTTTGGATGAATTTTCCAAAATAGCTATTAAAAAGGGGCGTTACAACAGTCTTCTATGATTTGTGTGAAGAACAGTCTTCAATGCATATAATCTATGCTTAATGCCAAAACTCGGAAGCAAACCAAATTTTGTTCCATTGTTTCTTTGAACAACATTTTTTTCTACAGTTCTGTCGTATTTGTTTTCTTGCTGTATAATTACTCGTTTCTAATTTTTAGTCTCACTATACATTCATTGTAACGTAAAAAATCAACGTTTTGTTTTTTTTTTTTTTTACATGATTGTTTTATGTATTCAAGGGCTATTAAGAAAAAATAGTATTTGCCCTTTACAAAATAAGTATTCTTCCACCAAAAGGTGCAGAATACGGTTTGTATAGATATAGATGGAAAGTTAATTTTTATCATTGACAACGATTTTTTTCATATAGTTAATAGGACTTGCAGTGCCTAAAAGGTTAATAACAGTTGGATTAACAACCTTTCAACCCATGACAATATAGTAAAATCATTTTTAAGAGTACCCACTGTTAGGTATGTAAATATTTTAATTATACACGTTTTCGATTTTTTTGCAAATGGTTATTTCTTTTCACTATTATCTAAAAGCAATTTATCCATCTCTGGCAGAAATGATAGTATTTTTTCCATACACATTTTGATACATTCAATATACTCTATATATATATTTTTTATAAATATACATATATAGAAGAGAACAACTTAAGTTTTAAGAAAGTAAGGCAATGATGAAGGAACACGATAATAACGTTTCAATAGGAAAAGTTGTATCGAAAAATTAATCATTCATTTGCATCTCATTTCATGTTTAGATATTCAAGCGACAAAAGAAAACAAACTCTATAGATCTAAGATTATTAAAACACGGATTACACTTTTTTAAATGTATAAATAAATATCAAGTTGATAGAAATTAATTACGAATTTTGAATTCATTATGTATAACTGATAAAAATGAGACCTTATTTTCCGTAAGATTATTATTATACGATGTATAATCGTATACATTGCATGTTTCATGCAAATAACATATAAAAAAATGACAGGATCAACATGCTAGAAGATGCGATTAAAGGCTATGCACTGTGGGGAAGGTAAGAAGAACGGAAGAAAAGTTTTTTCTCCTCTTAGAGTCCTATCATCAGTCTCCTTCTCGGGATAGAACTTCTGTAATAGTTATTATCTTATTTACTGTTGAGTTGAGCGAATGTATCTCGATCTCATTGGTTCAGCTGCAAATTAATGATTGAATATGAGTTATTTTTATAAATATCTTGATGAAATAGACTACCAGCTGTAAGTTTAAAAACACCTTTGTCGTAGTGATTGCCCAATATTTGTGTTGATGTGTAGATCGTATATACTATTTGAACATAGTTAACATTCACAATAACTGAACATATTTTATACATTTACACAGATTTATACATTGATTATTTATAAGAATTTCTTGTTTCGATTCTCAATTTAGAATTTACAAGATAAATTTATCCAGATTCAAAATGAGCACAAATCATAAATACAAGTTGTTATTTAGCAAATGGTAAAAAAAACAATAAAATCAAAAATTTTTACAGACTTTTATTCGCTATTATTTAACGATTGTACAAAAGTCGTCAACAAAATAAAAAAAACTACTCGAAACTTTATCATAAATCTAATGATCAAATGTAAGAAAAATTAAAGTCGACTTAATGTAAGAAAGAAAATTCATCGAAAACGATTTGATGAATTACAACGATCATAATACGATGACAACAACAAAATGAAAGGGCTATCAAACTACCTTGAACTTAATAAGGCTGGTGTCTTTGAAACTGTCTGGTTCCCTGACCTGGTCCATTTCGTGGTTTTCCGGGCATTCCATAGCCAATATTCTCGTATCCTTCAAAGCCAGTGTATTCAAAATTGTACATGTCATAACCATCATAACCATTATAGTCAGTCGTTGGTAGATATCCATGGTATCCTAGAATTATTTATTCCATTTTCAAGTTGCTAATAGCAATAAATATTAACTCATTACATGCTGTAAAAGTAGATTGTCTTAAAATTGTCAAAATTTTGATGCAAAGTAATCAAACACAAATTGATTTTTTGTAAATGATTGTTTTTATTAATAAACATAAATAAGTTCATGCTTATTTAGAAAATTTGTATATCGATTAGATGCAGTGACAAGTATGCCAATCAATCTATCGTACAAAATTAATTTCAATTTTTTGTACAGTTTTTTTTCAATTTCATTTCATGCCAATCAAATATTACAACAAAAAAGATAGAAAAAAATAATGCTTTTATCAAAGATCGTTTTTAAAACAGGTTCTGTAAAATCTAACTGAGTGAACTTTATATAAGCTGCATTATTATAATTAAACTTAATTAGATGGTAAAATGTAGAAAAATCTCCGAGATTTTAACATGATTATAACAACACACAAACTTCCACGAGGTTTCTGTGCAAAATTGATTCTCATTCAACGTTATTTTAAGATAATCATACTTTTATCAAATCATTGGCCATGGCATTGGGTTGGCATAAAAAAAAGGTGCTTTACCACCACCGTATCCATAGCCTCCGTAGGGAGTGTTCCAGAAAGCTTGGCGCTGATCTTGGTTGACTTTGACTTTCTTAACATCGATCTCCTTGCCGTTGATCGTCTGCTTGGGAGTTCTCAATAGCTTATAGACAACTTCCTTAGAATCGAACGTAACAAAGCAGTAACTTCTGCGTTGATTTTTTGTCTTGTCGAAAGGTGCCTGCACCTCGACGATTGTTCCATACTGGCCAAAATAGTTCTTGATGTCTTCATCAGAGATCTCGGGAGTCAGACCACCAACAAAGATTTTACCATGTTGAGCTTTCTTACTTACTCTCTTTGGGTCAACCTAAGAATTATAAGTGACATTAATTATTTGTCATTAGAGATAAGTCACAAGGAATTATAACAGCGATACTAATGATTTTACACTAGTGATAAGCTAGAACGCAGAAGAAAGGCAAAGTCAGTAATTTAATAATATTTTTTGCTTGGAAGCTGTCCAAACAAGAAGAAAAGCTCATGACTATGAATCACATATATTTAACATACAAACAAGCTTCTTATCTCCCTGCGAATGGGGCAACAAAGTTGTCAGTGGTCTAACGCGTATCAAATACTCTCAGACTTTGGAGGAGTAGTGGGAAAAACAAAAAAAAGTTAGTCAATCCAAATCATCAAACGCTCACCTTTCTCTTGTTGATGTAGTGATCTCCACTGGAGAGCAATTTATCGATGGCTTTTGGGTTGTTGAAGACCATGAAGGCGAATCCTCGGGAGATACCGGTGTAGGGGTCGATCTTGATGCTGACGCTCTCGATCTCGCCGAACTTGGTGAAGTACTCCTTGAGCTCGTTCTCGGTGGTGTTGCGCGTCAAACCGCCAACGAAGAGCTTCCTCTCGTCGTCCTTGCCGGGGATGCCGGCCGTGGCCTGTTGCGGCTTGTTGGCCTCGCCACCCTGTTGCTGTTGAGCAGCGGGCTGCTGCTGTTGAGCAGTGGCATTGGTGTTTTCGCTGCTGTTGGCATTGGTTTTGCTAGCCTCATTGTTAACTTTGGCGGCGTCGCTGTTGTTAGCAGCACCAGCAGCAGCACCAGCAGCAGCGGAACTCGTGTCGTTGTTGGCTGCAGCTGCCGAGGAGGCATTGCTGCTGGCCTGTTGTTCGGCATTGTTGGCCTGTGGCGGGCTGCTGCTTTGCTGTTGCTCATTGGTAGCGGCGGACGCTCCGGTGCTCTCTTGGTTATCAGCCATGACTTTGTTCTGGGAGGGAATCGTGGCACACGAGGATTAATTAAATGATTATTTCTATGTAAAAAATATATATCACACCGACTCACTTAATAAGTATAAAAAAAAAAAACTCGAATTGGGACCAGCGCGCAATACAACGCGTCTCGCTCGTGTTCGAATGGAGCGTCTTATAACATATAAAATATATATATATAACTACGTGGTGCTCTTTGGTCTATATGTTATACGGAGCCACGGCACAGCAGCGCACACGTCGTCTCGTATTCTACAATATCTTAGCGCTGCTCGCGCTCGCTTTCTTTCTTCTATCTGTGCCCTACTATCTCCGTCTCTCTCTTTCAGCGACACAGACACAGACACACTCTCTCTCATACACACGGACGCACACTTGCGCAAAAATACACGTACATTTATACCACCGTCGCCGTCGTCGTCGTCGTAGTAGTCGGTCTGTTCGGTTCTTCTGGCAAAAAAAAGCAATGGCCGCGCGCAGATTTCTCACAGCCGCGACGACGTCGTTGTTACATTACACACATAGAGCTGTGCGAATATAATGTGCGCTATCGAGGCAAGGCACGCACGGCACAGGCGAACACACACGACGTAGACGACGAAGTCGGAGTCACATTATTATATTTTATTAGATGGACGAAAGCACACGCACACACGACGACGTCGCCGAGCCGTGCCGAGCTACATAAAAACGCACACGTTCGGAGTCCGTGTTATCGGATTTTTTTTGTCGAAAACGCGTACCGTACGTTTGGTTACTCCCGGTTGCGAGGAATGTAACCGGATAATAATAGTTGTAAAGTTAAAATAAATGAAAAATTGGCATAATTACCTGTTTATCTATTGTTTTGTTAAACGTTAAGAGTAATAATCTATAGGTTGCGGTATTTCCTCTCCGTCTATTTCTAATAACACAGTGATAGTAGAGTACAGTTTAGGCTAGGTGCGAGCGAGAGAGAGAACGACGACGAAATACACACACACGCACGCAGAGTAGGAGGAGGCCAGAATTAAAAAAAAAAAATTTCGGCGTTACACTACTGCTCTGTTTTTGGACGATTTATATATATGTGTCGTATATAATGTATATACTAACATACATATATATACAATCTTAAATATATATATAAATGATCGTGTGCACACCACACGAGATGACGACGACGACAAGGAGGACTAACTATATGCTCTCGTCGCTTCGCTCACTTTCTGCCTCGCTATGTCTCGCTCTCTTTCCGTCTCTCTCTCTCTCTCTCTCTCGCGCTCGGCAGTTTCGGAGCAGCAGCACGGCAAATCTCGCGTATACACGCGCACACACATAGACAACGTATACGCACACGTATACAAAGACGCGTATGTGTGTAACGTTGCGAATATTCGGCGATGACGACGATGTGCGAGCAATGTGTTATAGCGGAGAGAAAGAGAGAAGTCGGAGTCTCGGTTCGGAGTCGATCGCATATGGGAGGGGAGGATATAAGACTTCCCTTCGTTATATATTTATTTATTTGTGTGTGTGTGTGTGTGTGTGTGTGTGTGTGTGTGTGTGTCGGGGCATTACATATTACATATATAGGAGCGGCGACGCTGCTGCTGCTGCTGCTTGCCGATGCGTGCGCGGAGTTGGCCCGCTGCAAACTTTTCTGCGAGCGCAATATTATTGCACACACACACACATGCAAGCTATACAACACGGAAACGGCGATGCGCCGCGCCGAACATTACCGTAACAACATATAGATACATAGTAATAATACGTGTATGAATCGTATGAGCGGTAAAACGCGACGGTGGCACCGACAATGGTGCGGCTCCTCCACGCCATCTGGAACTTTTTTTTTTCGCCCGTATTATAAGACGCCTTTTGCGCTCGTGGCTCGCTGGCGCGTGTTGGTAAAAATATATAATAATAATGATGATAATGTATTATGTGCAGAGCTGCGCGCGCGAGGCGCAGAGCCGTTTTTAACGTTTCTCGCAGCGAGAGCAGCAGCTGCAGCAAGAAAGAGAAAGAAGAACCGGCGTCAGCGTGGCCGGCGACCATCGAGTAGAGTATATATAGTGCGCTGCTGGGCTCGTGCCAATGCGCGCGCGTTTTTGCAGTGGTGGGTGGGGTGCTGCGTCGAGACTGTGTGTGTGTGTGTGTGTGTGTGTGTGTGTGTGCGATGTGCACCACCGGCTGCGCAACGTTCCAAGACTGTCACGAATCGACGAGGGGTTATAAGAAGATCGAACGCGAAATTGCAATGCGATCGATTTTTAACATGAGCTTTTCGAGTAACGACCCTATGATCTTTTCATCGAGCGGCTCTCGCCGCCTTCGAGATTTCCAGATTTGGCTGTCGCGTGTAGTAAAATCGGAGCGAATCTGCGCGACACGTGGTGGATCGCGAGCCGTCACAGTACGACTCGCGCAAGCCCGCGATTGTAAGTTTTAACAAGTGTACGATGTATGTGTAAAAGGCACCGCCCACCGCCCACCGCCAGCGCGAGCCCGCGCAAAATTCGCGGTATCGCCGACGACCGTCGTCGTCGTCGATTGATTTCACCAACGAACCGCAGAGCAGCACCACCGTCCACAATTCGCAAAATTTCTTTCTTAGCTCCGAAAATGTAGAGAGAGCCGAGGCTGCTGTGCACATGCTGTGCTGCTATACCTATATGCTCGCGCGTTACCGAATCCCGTAAGTCGAGAGAAAACCGGAAACGGCCGTGCCCGACTCGACGTGTATATGGCTTCGATTACATTATTTCTTTTATTTATATTGTAATGGGTAGAAGGCATTGTGTGCACAGTAAAAGATGCGTTTCCCCCCGGTATATCTGATAAATGGGTCACTGTCAAGCATCTAAACCATAATGTGTATCGTTTGCTCCATCAATCAGGTCTCGAGATACTGGCCTAATTTCGCTGTCATCGTACATAATTTCGAATTCATTAAGCCGTATATTCATTCCACATACGAGATGAGATAACGCGAAAGTCGCTCCTCGAAGCCACGTGCATGTGATATATATAAGCGAGCTGTGCAGGCGCCGAGGATCATTGCTCCGTGCAGTCATCTGCTGGCAGAATTTCGAAGCTGATCGTGCGGCTGCGAGATTCGCGCAGTTTTCGCGAGGGAGGGAGAGGAATAACAGCAAAAGCGCGGTAAGCTTGAATCGCGATAGTCGACTTTCGTGAGAAATATCGATCGACGTCGAATATCGAGTTACAAATTATAATGATAAAAGATCGGGTAAGATTCGAAGGCATTGAAATTAAATTTTGATCGATTACTCTTATGAATCACCTCGATACGATGAACGAAAGATGTTTTGTATTTCTTCGTACTTTCTCGCAGCGCAACGGCGCACTTTGAATGGAAAAATAAATTGAATTTCCTTTACACAAGCAGCTTTCACTCTCGTGATCGCGCCGGAAATCGTCTAGCGCGTTGGCATCGCAGTTTTCTCTCCACCCCTTTCTACGGAGTTTTCCGAGGCGCGGATCGAGACGAGAGACTTTTTCTCAGAACCTAACTCAATTTCGGCGTTCGTACGATTTCGCATATAGCTCGAGATGCGCACTCGGAAAGTAGACACGAGCTTTTCCGCACACGAAAACCGATCCAGCATTTCCAAGCCCTGTACTCTGTATAGGCAATCTTACATGTACACGGTGGAGGTATATATAGTAGCTATAAGTATGCGTATACGGTATACCAACTACATAGGTGCCTATATAGCGCGCAAAATTTCGCTTCTACTATATACCAATCCACTACCCTATATATAGAAGCTTTGCGCGCGGCACACGGTGGTAAGGGAAGCTGCGGTGCGACGGCGTCCGACGACGACGACGACGGTGGCGGCGGCGGCAAACCAGCCGAGAAAGAGCGCCTAGCGCAAGAGCAGCAGCAAAATTTATTAAAGCTGCTGCGGCAAAGCTCGCGAGTTTCAGTCGCGGCGCTGTTGGCGCGAGGATATATCGTATCTCTCGGGCAGCTCGCTCGGCTCGGCTCGGCAGCAGTGTGTGTCGCGCGCGTATAACGAAAAAAAAAGCTCTCGGACTAGAGAGCGGGCGAGCTTCGTATACTCTGTCTGTCACGGATACAGAACTGAACGGTGTGCGTGCGTGTGTATGTGTGTGTTGGAGTGCGTTTATTTTGTATGGTGAAAATAGTGCGAGCTCGTGGCCCTCCCCGTCGCAGTGGTCTGTATATTTATAAAAAAAAGTATATATACGACGGACACACGCGCAATTTTTATTTTGGAGAAAAGGTTCTACGCATTCGTGTTGTAGAAGACGGACGACGCTGGACGCTGTCTATATACAGAGGTAGAGCAGCATAAAACTCTTGGCTTTTTTTTCTCTCTCTCTCTTTCATGTGCGCCGTTCTTTGCCCTGCGCGTGCACCTCCTCTCGTCGCTCCTTTTATAACATAACTGTTTGTCTGCTCCTCTCTCTCTCTCTCTGTCGTCTGCGGTGCGTGTATATATATGCGAGTGAGCGCAATCCTGTGTGTGTGTGTGTGTGTGCACGAGCTTTGAAGCTTGTATGTGCGAGTATACGTTCGCGTGAACTCAAAATGCCGTTCACCTCGACTCCGACTCTCTCTCTCTCTCTCTCGATTATTAATTATATTTCTCTCGCCGTCCAAACGACTGCGTTACTCTCTCTCTCTCTGCGCCGAGCTTTCGCAAGAATGCGTTTGTTGAGCTTTTCTCTGTCTCTCTTTGCTCCTTTAATTGCCTCACTCATTTCTATTTCATGTTGCTAACGTCGTCTTTGTATAGTAGTGCATTGTTGTTGTTGTTGTTGTTGTTGTCGTCGTCGTCGTCGTTGCGCACAATTGCGGGTACAGGGTGAAAGTTCAAAGGCAGAGAGAGAGAGAGAGAGAGAGAGAGGGTGCAATGAATCGAATAGGAGGTGAGCTTGCGGCGTTCGTGCACCCAGTCGCAACAGTGCTATAGATACGTACGCATTACGCACACGTACGTATATAGCCCACGACGATCGTGTCTATATAATTTGACAGAACTCTCGCACAGCGTAGGAAAAGACACTCCTATTCCCTTGTATATCGACGCGTATTATTCAAGTTAGAGTCGATGCAGACGACGACGACGACGACCACGACTGCTAAGGGGTCGTAAGACTCGTGACCGCGACCCTCGTCAATTTCTTATATATACATGGTATATAATGTACAAAGCCGAAGGGGTGTGGATATAATAGCCGCACTACCACCACCACTACTACTGCTATACTGTTATAATACCACCGCCTCCGATACATCATCATCTATACTCGTTCGCTTATGTTTCTCGGGCAGCAGTTATATTATGGAAATTCGAGCTCGTGCAAAATCATCGTTCGATTCTCTCTCTCTCTCTCTCTCTCTCTCTCGCGTTCTATATTACTTCGACGCTTCTCTGCTCCATACTCGTATGTGTGTGCTTGAATCAGCTTCAAGCTGCTGCTGCTGCTGCTGCTCGAGCTTCTGCTAACGTCGACTAAAAATATCCACTATAAGCGCGCGAGCACAGCAGCAGGCACAAACAGCAGAAGAGAAGCAGAGAAGCAGAGAGAGAGAGAGAGAGAGAGAGAGAGAGTGGCATAGCAAAATTGGCATGGCTTTGGGAGGGAGCTTGCGCTATATAGGCAACATCTAGCAGTAGACTCGATCTCTCTCTTTCTTTCTAACTTTTTCTCTCTCCCTCTTTTACTTGTGATACGCACCCGCGCGCGTATATGCGTGTGTCTATATGGCGATCGAAAGAAAAGAGAAAAAATGCGAAAAAAAATTATTATATAGCCATATACGAGCTGTGTGTATAATGTGTGTAGGCCGCCGCCGCTGCTGCTATAATCGCCGTGAACGCGTGCAACGACACCCGAGCAGCAGCAGCAGCAGCAGCAGCAGCAGCAGCAGTAGTAGTAATAGTATAGAGTGCGTGATCCTGGCCATTGGCCAACCTCGATTTTCATCGCATATACATACACTCGAATTTATATAGAACAAAATTAAAGTACATTAGCCGCGCGTATATATCCGGACGCGTGTTGTACCACGAGAAAACGAGGAGAGCTTTTTTTGTTGAGCCGATTATTATATTCCCCCCAAATCGAGGAATGTGAACGAAAATCGAGAGATATTTGAGTCGTTAAAGGGGATGTGTATACGTGTGAGTTATATAGTCGTGTGTGCGGGGGATATAGATTATAAACAAAGCTAGCCGAACGTCCGAGTGTATCTACATTCTATATTCTCTATATAAAAATATACATCCATGTGCCATGTGAAAACGAGCTTGAAAATTAGAGACAAAATCGATACATATACATAGGCTTCGAGCTTTCGATATTAAATTTACCTATAAAAACATTCATCTACGCGTGCCTGTTGGGAAGGGGAATACACGAAACAGGTACACAATATCAGACATCAAATAGAGAAAGAGAGAAAAAGGCCAAAGATCTCGAATTTTTCTTCTCGCTTATCCGAACGCACAGAGACGTCGAATTTCAATCTACAGACGCACGTAAAACATCGAGTTTCTACGGAAAATAATCGACTCGAGAGGAACCCATATGTATCTACATCGACGATTTTTTTGTTTTGTTTATTTTTTTTTATCTACTCTTTCAATTATTCGTAATTTTAGCCGACACGCCATATACGATTCATACACACACACACACACACGCACATTCGTGCACATTTGCGCGCGCTCACGGCACACGGCGCACGCAAATTATCAACATTCATCGGACTAATTGAGAAATTCTTGGGTCACGCACGCGATTCCTCTTTTCTGTGTATATAGCAGCAGTAGTGTACATTTGTTTGAACACGTTAAGTTTTTTTTTTTTTTTATATATAAACAACGAAATGAGAAATTGCCAACAGCAGCTCTGCCGGTCAAGTGCGCTTTCGCTCGCTCGCACGTCCCGTCGCGTCGCGTAGCGCATTCCCCGCGACGCTAACTAATTAAACAACGATCCGCGCAAAGAACTTTGTGCTACAGGAATATTTGTTGTCATTAATCGACGCGACTGATTTTTTTCTTTTTATATACACGCGTCATTCATTTGACCCTTTTGGAGAAAAGAAGATCGATTTTCTTAAGACACACACACACACATTCGACTTCCGATTACATGTGTATGCACACTACTATAAACCATCTCGGAAATTCCCTAAAAAAAAAGTCTGCCGAAAATAACTCCTTCTCTCTCTCTCTCTCTCTCGGTCCGAACTTGATCCGCCGCGCGGAGACCGAGAAAGTTCGCGTCCGGCGAATAGATAAAACAATACTTTAATAATGCCTCGCGCGCGCGTGTACATATTCGCGCGACTGGTGTACCCAGATTTCTATTTTTAAGAAGACGCGCGCGTATGTGTGAGAATGTGGAGGAAAGAGACGACGCGCGCGGCGAAAGCTCACCAAAGCCGACGAATTGCCAATGCTACGTGTGTACATGCCCTACACTCGTCGAATGAGCAACTCGAGTTTCTCATATGAGCAGGTTTTTTCTTGTCTTCGGTTTGTCTTCGGTTACATCAACAGAACACACGTCGACTTTGATGACTAATGTATATATATATATATATATATAGAAACGCGCGTGTAGTAGCCCGAAAACGGCCGCAAGCTCGCACCGATCCTCGAGTGATTCTCCTTCTTCCCCCTTCATTCTTGAATTTTTTTTTTTTGTTTTTATCTCATACTGTTCGTTTTCTTGTCCTATATACCCATATACAGAGCACGGTGTTAAAGGCAACGATATTTAATGCGAAACTCGGTGGCACAATTAAGGAGTCGTATCCGTCATATCTTTTTCTTTGCCTTTTTCTAGGTATACTGCTGTATAGCTCACTTTGATACACGGAAGGACGCGCTCAGTCACGCGGCGATAAACATCGAGGCGAGAGGGGTGAAACTCAATCATCGTTTTCTCGCACTGCCCAACAACATCGTCGAGGCGGTAGCTTCACCTTCCAGCAGCAGCAGCAGCAGTTAATGCTCGGATTATAATAATAATAATAATGATGACGACCGAGCTGCGATCGTTATTATAATCGTGCACATATATTTATAATGAATATACACGCGGAGTGAGAAAAAAAAAGGAAGAGGAAGAGGAAAAGTCAAGTCGACCCCACCGGATCTGTATATCGCAGACACTGGTTTGCAGTAAGTTTTTCCTTTTACTTATTTTTTTTTTTCATGTCTAACTTTTGCTGCTCTCTGTCTCGATCGACTATAGCACGTTAAACGCAATATTATATGATGAAGCTTTCGAAGAAGTAACGTGTTTGAGGCGTACAAGAAGCCTGGAGACGTCGAATCATACATAAACGCGGGGGGAGAGAGTGGAAAAAAAGTATTTAGACCCTAGTCCTGACTCGCTATTCGAATGGAAACCCCTTATTTAGTTCAATTGATCGAACTTTAACTTATTATACAATTATCATGACTTTGCCACTTGAATATTGAAAGTATCGCGATCAAAATAGTGATTATTTACGAAGAGCAACACTTCTCCGTTTGATTTGATGCACGAACGTGTTACTCTTCATATGGGGAGCGTCGAACTGGCCCGAACAAATTCAAACGGAAAAATCACCAAAAAAACGAGCCAATGGATGATCATTATTATTATTTTTTTTTTTGTCACAAGGCCGTTATTAATATTGACTATCGCTATACGCAGGGTATCCACGGCGGTATCCTTTTACTTTCTTCTCGTAATTTTTCCCGCGCGAGTCGCGCAAAATTCCCGCGCGCGTACGCGCAGTAAAACTCTCTCCGGTGAGATGGAAAGAAGAAACAAACTATGCCCGATGGGAAAAATAATAAACGAATGCGAAAGAGAAAAGAAAAGAAAAGTAAGGAACTATTTCAAGTTCAACTATAAATACATAATGAAGCGCGAGTTTGCACGTGTACGTGTATGTATGCGCCTCTCTCTCTCTCTCTCTCAATCGCGAGCTAATGTTCATCAATCTATTGGCTTTTCCAACAGCGGCAACTCCACGAGCTCGAATGAAAAACTCTTTGTTATACTTTGTCGATCGTCGTCGTCGTGGACACTTCTCTCCTGGAGAGTAGTATACTATATATACAATACGTAGCGCACACGTGCATGTACGTGTACGTGTGTATATATTATATCGTTGCTCCGCTGCTCTGCTCTCGTCGTCGGAGCTTGCAGCAGCACACATTGTGTATACATAGTTGCCGCCTAGGTAGTAGTGCTGCTGCTGCTGCTGCTGCTGCCTGCACGCCCCAGCGCGGATTGATTTTCATTTTAGATCAAAACATTTTCTCTTTCTCTCTCTCTCTGCTCAGCAGGCAGGCCTGTGTGTGCCACTACTAACACACATATACGTATATATATATATATATATATACGTCTGCCACGTCGTAGTCGTCGCGTTGCACGTGTCGCTCTCTTTCTCTCTCCCCTTCGCTCCTATATATATATTTTATATAGTATACGGAGTCTATATACGAGAGAGAGAGAGAGAGAGAAAGTGTGAGTGTTTGAAGTTTCCTGACCTGAATAGCTCTTTAAGCGTTTATATGTGTTGGAGCTTTTCCCCGTATACGTGTAGCGCAGCAGCAGCGGCGGCGCGGCGGCAGCATCAAGCTCGACTACATAATATTATATACCCGACGTTGTATACATTATCGAAATATTCGTCAATTTTCGCACTGATTTTGCCCTATTGTGCGCGCGTACGTACGTACTACATGACGGTCTCTATAGAGAGGCGATTCTTTCGACCACATAAACTTTCTATATACATCGAGTACACGAATATTTAGGAAAATAAACGCCCACGCAAAGCGGCGTATCCGTCCGTCCGTTCGTTCGTAAGTCAAATTCCCCGGCTAGTTGGCAGGCGCTGTTACGATATTTATTTTTCCGTTCTCTCTTGCTCAGTTTCCTCTTGTGCGCGCGCGTAACGCATAAAAAAATACAATAACATATACGTGGGGAGAAAATTTTTTTTTCAAAATGAAAAAGCAAAATAACAACGTGAAATCCGCTCTAATTATAAACTCGCAGCGGCAAAGCTCGCAGGCAAAGCTCCGATCTTGTACACACCGGACGCGCGGCTTTATCCTACATTCGCATTACATTCGTTCTTTTCTCTCTCTGCGCTTCAAAACACGTATAATCGAAGATGCCATGTACTCGGCGGCTCTTGGAAGTTTTCGTCGCGGGGGTGGCGGCGGCGTCAGGGCGATAACGATCGCGTCTCGGGGAACTTCGCTTCTCTCTCTCTCTCTCTCTCTCTAAACCTATTTCACGCTGCATGTGAGTGCATCAGCCAGCTAGCTTCATCCTATATATATAATACGTCGGTGTATACCTATACATCATCATCGATGCTGCTGCGGCGGAGAGCTTGCAGCAGCTTGCAACTCCCTCGTTCGGCCAACGATAGACGATATCGTTTTCTATCTCCCTCTAGAGAGAGAAAGAGAGAGAGAGCTCGACGAGAGAGAGACGATAATGCGCGTCCGAGCGACGACGACGACGAAAACTTTCCGAAAGCTCGCCCGAATCGAGTACTTAAGGCTCGCGAGGCAAGCCCACGGTTCACGAGACTCGAGAGCCCTTTTGTATCTCATCTCTCTCACTCTCTAGCTTGTTTTTGTTGTCGTGTAGTTGTTGTTGCCGTGTATAGGACAAGTCTGCCTCGAGTTAAGCACAGTTGATGGCAGGTACACAAACGATCTTTCAAATAAAGCTGCCAATGACGATCGGATATTGTTAGTTGATATTATGCGAGACTAAGTCCGCAAAGCTATTGTGTACGAAGGCATTTTTGATCAGTAGGAGAGATGTACGAAAAAACAAAGAAGATAGATACTATATCTTTTTTGAATAATGTTTCATACATGAACAAATGAGAATGGTCAAAAATCCCACTTTATATAACTGCCATATAACAACCAATCTTCGCTCATTTGAATGGGGGTATCGTGAAAACCGGGATAACGCCATCTAGCGACAGACCGTGCGTATCACTCGTACGCGCATTGGTCTCTTCTTGTTAAATCCCAAATATCTCTCACCCAGTTGTCCTACAGAAACAAACCAATTTTTTATCCGATTTGCTCTACGCTGTAACCGAGCTTTCGTTTTCTATACGCGTATACGGAATTTCCATCCCTCGAAATATGAAAACGTATGTGAATTTAGCAGCAATGGTCACGCGACGACAGTTAAAATTAGTCCCGAATTCGGCAAATTTCCCTCGGTCAGTCAGTCCGGGAGGTGAGATCGTCTTTATGTATATACCCACCCACGCCCTTCCTGCGCGGACTCTCGGACTCGGTGTGTCTTTCACACGCGCAAGAATTAATGCAATGGATACATATATAGATACACAATAGAGGCGTATACAGCAGTACATTATACATATAGGGGGTACGAAAAGTAATATACATGTAGTACGTGTGCAGGTATATACTATATCCCGATAGTACAGCATATAGACGCGCAACAGCAACAACAGCAGCGGCAGCGGCAGAGGCGACGACGACGACGATTTACGAGCTCGAGTCATGAAACGTATAGGTAGTCGTCGTCGTCGTCGTCGTCGGAAGAAAGTAGGCCGCCGTCGCCGCGTGTATACCTACGCTAGCCCTTTTTGCCTTTATATTATGTGACATTGTACGTGTATATAAACACACAGTGCACATTACGCGCGTTGCGATGAGCAGCACTAGCGGCAGCACAAATGAATAAGCGCGCGCGAAAGTGGAGGTGAACCTTTGTCGCGCGCGCGCGAGGTAGTAGTAGCGGTTGCCGTTTTTCGAGCTCGCTAGGTGCGTGCTGCATTATATCTTATTACTATATAGTAGAGAGGATGTGGTTCGCTTGCTCCCCAAAATTTCCACCTGCTCCCCCACAATTTTTTCAAAAATGTGAAATTCACGTGA
>CACVKI010138310.1:0-24145 GCA_902732785.1 Trichogramma evanescens | reverse complement strand
AGTGGGGATCGAACCCACGCCCTACGGCACACCTTGTATCAGCAGGCAAGAACTATACCCACTGAGCCAAGGAGGCCGATTTGTGTGTGTGTGTGTCCGAGGCAAAATCTTGAAAATGTTACGGTGGATTGTATACATTTCAATGGCATTCATTGTCGTTTGTAGTATTAATGAGGCCAGAAAAAGTTTTTTGGCAATACACGAGAAAAAAAAATTTTTTTTTTCGATTTTTTTCGATTTTTTTCGTAAATTTGAAAAAAAATTGTTCTTTTTTTTTTTTTTCACGTAAAAATGACAGAATTTTCAAAATTTTTTTGTTGTCACCATGAAAACACAGCAGCCAAGCTTTAATTTAAGACCAAAAAGACAGGCATTCACCGAATATTATGAAAATTAACGACTTGAATTGAATTTTTTTTTTGTAAATTTGAAAAAAAAATTTTTTTATTTCACGGATAAATGTTGGAATTTTCACTATTTTTTTTATCGGTATAGTGTAAGCGGAGCAGCCAATCTTTAATATAAGACCAAAATCGTAGAGATTCACGGAAAAAAAAAAAATTAGAACTCAAAACAACAATTTTTTTTCGCTCCTTTTTTTACCAAAGAGGTAACGTGAACTTGAACAAAGAAAATTTATACAAAGGAATCTTTTACATACTTCTAAACATCTATAAGTTTTTTATAGTTCAGTATGCAAAAATAAAATACGAATTTTTCCTTCAATAATCAAACAGTTTCATTAATATCATTCTTTATGAGGAAGCTCTTTGCCAATAAATTGGCAGCGGTTTTTTTAATATTTTGCCAACTTCGTCCCTGAAAATGATTTTTTTGGTAAAATCAATAATCCATTCTAGAGGGAAAAATACAATTAAAAAACTAACAGTTGTCCATAACTGAAATTCCTTTTTCTCTTACTTATTTCCGGAATAACTGAGCTAGACATTTTTTTCACTAATAATGTAGCACTAAAATTTACAAGGTGACACTACACTGTCAATCAAAGTGCCGCGGAATTCTAAATTTACTTTTTTACGACATAAACTATTTAAGCCAGAGTGTATAGGCGGCAGATATTGTATAAGGTATTAAAAATGAAGTACTTTTTACCGATTGTCATAACAACGAAAGTGTAACAGTTTGGGGGGTGTACTGAATTTGCATCGAGTCTACGGTTTTAATCTATAAGAGATGTTATTGACTTCATTGATGTCCCCTTTGGCCTTTTCATCTCCAACTTTTTCTTCTGATTATATTATCGATCTTCAAAATATCTTTCAAAATTCTTTAATATCCCACTTGTTAGTTTAATCCTTTCCCTCTCTGTCGTTATGCCAGTAGAAAATATGTGCTTCGAAACGAATTATTCTTTGATTTCGCATATCGATTCCCCATCTGATTCTAACACACGCGAAGATTGAACAGCCTCAATGTTCGATAAATTAGCTCTGAAAGTAGTAAAAATGCAGCCTCTCCTATGCAAATCAATCTGTTGACTCTAATCGACGTCTTAAGTAAACGCTATTTGAACGACCATTTAAGGTAGTTTTCCAGCGAATAAAGAAACTTTGAACGTAAGGAGTAGAAGAAAGATAATTTTTATGAGACTTGAAAATGCTGAAAAGGTCATAATTTCACTGTCTTCAATTCATAGAGGAAATTGAGAAACTCTGCCTGCCACTCCTTTCAGAGGTCTGCGAAATTTGAGACGTTCGACATTAGAGGTTGCATTCCGCTAAACCTAACTGACAAACAGTGTCCTCCTTCGACCACTCAATCATGACAAGACTGAATCAACGTAAGGTTCAAGAGAAAACTAATAGACTATTTTGTTATAAGAAGACCTGAAAAGAAAAGGAACGAACAGGCAGACAAACCAAATTATCCTAATTAGACATCCGGGTTCAAAAGTCGGAAACTTATAGTTAAAAACTCAAAGAATCAGCTGTATAGAAACAGCTGCAACATGTGAAACTTCTTTAAAATGAGTCTAATTTAATTAAAAACTGAAAAATTGAAGTAGTTCGTCCAATTCAATCAAAAATTAAAAAAAAAAGTTAAAAATCAGTTCCTTATAAAACGTTTATAAGATATGAAACTGATCTAACTTCTGCGGTGATTTTAAAACCTAATATCCATGAATACCAAAATCCCTTTTGGTATTCATGGATATTAGGTTTTAAAATCACTGCAGAAGTTAGATCAGTTTCATATCTTGTAACAGATTTCTAAGTAACTGATTTTTAACTTTTATTTTCAATTTTAGATTGAATTTATTAAAAAAATTGAATTTTTCAATTTTCAAACATTTAGATTCTTACGAGTTGTTCCGAGTCTATTGTTTGCAATTAAACCAAATACACGCCCAAAAAAATGATAAATTGAAAAGCAAGCTTAGCCAAAATTGGTGGGTATATTTCATTCATGAATAATTCTTCGTAAGCTCTGATACACTGCAAATTATTTTGCATTTTACTATTAAAGTTAAGATTTTTTTAGCAATTACCGTTACTGTAATTGAAAAGAGAAAGCTCGAGTGCATCATGACTCTTCCGGATTTTTGAATTGCTTTTGCCTGTACCAGACAGAAAAAAACAAGCTTGAGAAATTTCTTGAACCAGTAAAATTGACTGTCCTCAAAATCAAGCTGCCTAGAGAACTCTACAAGCTCAGCTTTTGTGGTTTACCTTGCCATGGTGACAAAAATGTAGCACGATAAATATTTCAGTTCAAATTTAACGAGTTGTCCATAACTGAAATTTCTTCTTACTTATTTCCGGAATAACTGGGCTAGACGTTTTTTCACTTTAAATTGTTCCCCATGACCAATTTACGTACGTCGAAATTTTTATTTATTTGTTTTATTACATAAAAAATTAAAGCCTTAGCTTATAGACCGGCAGACGAGTATGATATGAAAAGTTAAATATTTTTTTCGGATTGGCATAATGACAGAGGGACAGAGTTTTATACTTTTATTACATTTTGCAAAAAGTCAAAAGACATCTAAGTAGAGATACTTATGAATTGGATCGTGGATGGAAAGAAAATCGTTTTTCCGAGCAGCTGCGATCGGTATTGTGAGCGAATTTCAGTTTCCCACGTATTGACTATTTTTAAACTTGAATCTTTTATAAATAATTTACAGTTCAAAACATTTCATAGTAAATCATTTCCTTTTGGCCAAATCTCATGTTAATTAAATGTATGCTCCCATGGGCGCACGAAATCAAATATTTACGCTCAAGCCTCGTCTACAACTGAGAACGATCGCGAATTTCAATTTTAACGCGCGACGCCTCTTGTAGTGCTCTCCAGTCGCTCGCAAGTCGCAAGTGGCAGGCGGCAGCACGCCTGTGATCGCACGCCGTTTTGTGCTCGTCGTACAAATTTCGCTTGTTGATTTGCCGGAGAAAACTGTACTGTCATCTCGCAGCAAACTCATTGCTTCGAGACTCCGAAATATTTTTTAAACTTCACTTTCGGTTGATTCATCAGTGATAAACATGGCTCTTGTGGACCGAGAACCGTCGAGATATCTGCCCGATTACGATGTCCAGGCACCCAAGCAGCTGCACTTCAGCCCCTACGCCGATAACGGAGGGTAATTTCATGCCTCATAACCTGCAATTTATAACTCCGCTGACTTTGCTAATTCGAATGTTTTGTTATTAATTTTTAAATCATTGTTGTTGATGGTTTTTTATCGATGAAACTCATAAAGTTACCAATGTTCGACATACTTCGAAAAAAATTAAATTCATGAATTAAATACTTGTCTGTACAATTTGAAATTCAATGTTTTGATGCTGAATGTATAACATCAGAATGTTTTTCATTGCAGGAGCGTTGTAGCTATTGCTGGTGACGATTTTAGTATCATAGCTGCTGATACGCGTCTAAGTGCTGGATTTTCGATCTACACGCGTAAACAAGAAAAACTATTCACCCTGTCGTCCAACACTGTTCTAGGATGCTCAGGTTGTTGGTGCGATACTCTCACATTGACTAGAGTCATGGCTGCTCGTATGCAGGTAATGTTTTGAGACTTTTTGTAGTTATCATTGATGATCTTTGATATTAATAAGTTTTTCTCATTCTTAGATGTATGAACATGAGCACCATAAAACTATGGCAACACCAGCCGCTGCTCAGATGCTGTCAACTATGCTATATTATAAGAGGTTTTTCCCATACTATGTTAGTAACATTTTGGCTGGTCTTGATTCAGAAGGTAAAGGAGTGATTTATAGATATGACCCTGTAGGTCATTGTGAGAAAAATTATTATGTAGCTGGAGGTTCATCTGGTGCATTGCTCCAACCATTATTAGATAATCAGGTACGTCAATTGAAATTAAATAGTCTACTATACAATAATACATTTTTTCATTCTTGCATTATTTATAAACTCTTTTATTTTTACAGGTTGGATACCTTAATCAAGAAAATGTAGAGAAAGTACCAATAACTAAAGAGAAAGCTTTGGCAATCATTAAGGATGTATTCACTTCAGCAGCTGAAAGAGATATTTATACTGGTGATGGAATTTTCATTAAGATTATTACAAAGGATGGCATTGCCACAGACTTTTTCGAATTAAGAAGAGATTAATTTTATAGATCATTAATTTTTATAAAACTTGTTTGAATTTAAATAAATTGTACTTTAAATCCTTGTGTTCAGATTTGAAACCAAACCTTAAAATTTACTTTATATATAATTTTTAAATTTGGGTAACAGGTTCACAGATTAAAACATTATAAATAACTCAAGTAAATAAAATTTATTATCACTTAATCTTAAGCCATACAAAGTATGATGAATCTTACCAATTATACATTGCTAATCAGTCGATCATACACTTAGTAAATGTGTGTGCATACATGACACTTGATAGAAATCTATTCATCTCTAACATTGACGAAGAGTAGTCAAATATTAATAGATTCACTTTGAATTTTATTTTTTATAGTAACATAATGCAATGATGCTTGCAAATATTAAACATATCAAAACAATAAGATATTGGATGTTGATGGTATCAATCATGTACTATTTTTTTTTGTGTGAACTGTTTCACGGAAACAATTAAGAATATAATTACATATTACTTTTATAATTTTCAATTATTGGACATTCTATTTCTTAGTGCTTGTTGGTGCTGGTAATGGCTTGCCACGTTCTTTTCCGCGGAGTTTAATGCCAAGCACTCGTTCGATTTTACCAATAACCAATTGATTTGGAATTCCTCTACCAGCTTCATAATCTTGAATTATTTGGGCTTTTTCGTTTACTTTCTGGAATTCCAATGGTTACTATTAGTTTTATGAAAGTAGCTTTCAATTTTTTTTAAACAAAATTAATAAGTATTTAAATCAAGTTTAATTAATATAAACAAATAAACGTACAGTTGCAAGATCTTTTTGAGACATTCCTTTGGCCTGGCGCCCTTGTTGGATTAATTTACCAAGATCCAAGGAGACAGTTTCATGTTTTAATTCTTCAGTTTCACGATCTAATTTAGCTGTGTTTTTAGTTGTAACATGCTGTTTGTTAGCACCACCACCCCCTGTAAAAGACATTAAATGTTAAGGTCACTAGATATATAATTTTTTCAAATACTCAAGAAAACCATGTTTCAACAATGTTTAACAATATTAATTGAATAATAAATTAATCAAGTAATTTTTTTTTTAATTTGAGTGGCATGGTAAGTATTGCAACATAAAAGTTGTATGGTATTTCAAATTTTGGTGTAATGTATACTTTGCAGTCTCACAGTAGAGAAATAACATGGTCATATCAAATAATAATACTATATCTGAATAGATATTTCAACAAATAATTTACATTGCTTTGTAGTTCAATGACAGAAAATAAACTTTGAATTTTCACATCAACATTACGCTCTACTGGTAATACAGACAAAGGAAAGTACTCGAGAAAAACGTCAGACGTTCACTTCGTGATGCAGTGTATATTTAATGCCTCTCTCTCTCTCTCTCTCTCTCTCTCTCTCTCTCTCTCTCTGCATGAGAACTCGATTTGTGTCAAAAAAAGTATACGGCATCGCTCGACACATTTATTATTTCATAAAGCCGCTCAACAAAGCGTAATCACAACACACCGAGCGCGCTCGATAGTCCACTTTCCGCGCTTATACAGAACAACAAAAATAATATTACGAAGCTGAAAGTTGTGTAGGCATGAGAATCAAAACAACGTTAGAAGGGAATTGTGTCAAACGCGTCGCGATATTAGTTTTTCGCAATTAAAAATCGTTCTGTAGGTGACTTTTATCGCGGTATAAACACACTACTCTAGGCAGGCATACATGTATACAACATCGACGTCGCATACGCATATACTCACATTTAGCCGATGTCTCGACGGCAACACCTTTCCTCCGGGCTTGATTGACCGCCTGCAAAAGGCAAGATTAAATATTTTAGCATACTTGAACAAATGGTGTGATCGAGAAAAGTCGACATTAAACGAGCATCAAATTTGGAGCACGAGTTCTCCGATGATTTTTGATGTACACACGTTACAACGATATACGTGCACGCACACACGCGCGCGCGAACGCCGAAGCGAGAGCCTAAATAGAGAGCAGAATATAAAACTTATGGTGTATTACGACGCAGAACACTGGTGGTCCTATGCGTATCGTAAGTGTATATGTGGTAGAATGCACGTACTTGCTCGGATTTCAGGGCTGCTCCCTTGAGATTGCGCTTGTGAATGGTCACCGGTTTAGTATCCCAGTCGGACATGATTGTTGAATGTTATATTTGTGATAAAACGAATGGACCGGACTCGGAGCGACGATGGGTTATAACAAAATTTGCTTGTGTGTAGTTAAACTCTGAACGTGAGCTGCGAAGTTTTAATACTGTTTTCGTTTGCGTTGATGGCTCTGCTGCTGCTGCTGCTGCTACAGTGCGGCGGAAAAGATATAGCTCGCGTCGTCGGCAGCGCAGCAAACGGCCAAGTCCGGAGACGGCAGTATAGGATATATATATGTGCTTTTCCAGATACTTCGATGTGGTTCTATGCCGCGGTTGCGTGTCGCTAGCTGTTGCAATGTAAAGTAAGGTTGTCTGCGCCGCGCGGCTCGAGCCGTGCGCGAATAAACACACACACGGTAAGAAAGAAAAATCGAAACGAGGATTTTCAGACAATTTCCAAAAGTTATATTTTAAGGTTGAGATATCGCTTTTACGGTTATGAAAAGCTTCTTTCGATCTTGAAAACGGACTTATTTTGAAGTTACGATCGATATTCGACTCAATCGAGTGTTCCAATCTCAGTCTCTAGTTTATACAGCTGAGTCAAAATTCGTTAGTAAACTTTTCGCCTTTCACTCTCCAGTAACGTTTAAAAATCTCTAAAAACGGCGTCGATTATTGTTTAAATCAAAATTATATTAACGTTACTAAATAGACAACATTTTCGCTCAAAAATTGCGCGCCTGTATATCGAGCGCGCGCTGCAGTCGCCCTGATCGCAGCAGAAACTCCGCCGGTAAAAGACAACCAAATCTGCTATAATTTCTAACCCGCAATTTCACGGCAAATAAGAACGAAGCGCGATATAGATTGTCGCCTATCTAAAACACATCCCGTACGTCCACGACCGACCGAGAAACAATCTAATCTGCACGATACAGTTATCTGTATATACCTATATCTATACACATCGAGAGAGTAATCGTCGCGCATCGTTCATTCATCAGTCTCGGAAGCAGCAGCAGCAGCAGCAGCAGCAGCAGCAGCAGTAGTATCGCAGTCTGCGACTGCTGCTTGGTGGCAGTCGAATATTCTACTATTTCCACGCACCCGCTAAAGAGAGAGCGCGATCTTCTCCTACTATAAAGAGAGCGCGCTGATGCTCCGCGCTTTCGTGCGCCTTTGAAGCGCGCAGCCAGTCAGTCAGTCCATAATAAGTTTTATAAAGTAAAATGATACAGCGCACTCGACTCGACGGATAGCAGCGCGAGAGTCGAGCTTCATTAAGTAGTTCTCGTCTTTCGTCGTCTTGCTCGTATTGCTGCCCGCACACGCAGAAGCCTCGAGCAGCGGAGAACAGCTCGTAACTAAACGATAATAACACAAACCAACAGTAGGTATATACGTGTATAGTACGCGACATCTCATCGGTGAATCAGAGTCTCGAGCAGTGGTGGCACTCAATAGTGGTTGCGCGGATAGAGAGTAATTGTAGTAGTGGCGTGTGTGTGTGTGTGTGTGTGTGCAACTGTCCGTCACGAACACGACACGACTCGCGCAAGCAGCAGCAGCAGCAGCAGCAGTGCAGCAACAGCAGCAGTGAGACAAACAGCGTATATATATAGCTGCTGTAGTATTGCAGTGTTTCATCAGTCGAGCGCAGCCCGTGGAGTAGTGTGTGCTTCAGTGTTTGTACTATATATATATAATAATAGTAACATCGTGTGTAGTGCTGCTGTATCTCTGCGCCTCGCTCACGCTGCTGCACAGTCATCTCTCCTCCGACCACGAACGAGGTCAACGAAATTTTCGGAATCGTTTTCATCCTTTTGATAGTACCTACGCGCAAGTTTTTTTTCGCGGTAGTGGTGGTGGTTGGTGTTAGCAAACCAGGTGGACAAAACCATCGAGTCACCTCGATGCGTCGACGTCGACGTCACAGTATAATAGAAGCAGCAGCAGCAACACTTGAAACTTAATTTTGCCCCGCAAGCATAATAAGCATTCGAGCGCCTGCAGTGTCTCTGTATATATGCAATATACAGACTCTCTTTTCTCTCTCTCACTCTCTATATAGCTGTATGCATACAGTATAGACGTATGTAATAGAATTTTACTATCCACTACCTATATCCAATAATATCGAGTGCGAGTAGAGTACGGAGCAAGAGTGAAAGAAAAATAGATCGACGGCGAATCTTCGGTGGATATTATTTGAAAAAAATATATTTACACGCCTTAACTAACTTTCTCTCTGTCTCGCGCGTGCTGTCAGAGCACTGAGCAGTGCAGTGTGTGTTATACCTATATATCTCGTGCAAGCGTGAGCTGTCGTCCTAAAGCGTACGATCGTTGACATGTGATAAAAGTGCGAACCGTAAAGTCGCACAACGGTATACAAAAAGAGGAGAATAAGTGTCTCGTCCGATGAATACCCAAAGTGCTTGCAGCAGTGCCGAATGTCGTGTCCGTGTGTGCTCATTATAATACTGTAGTGCGAAGAGGCAGCGGCAGCTCTTGTCATCTGCACTAAGAGGCGATTGTCATTTCGTAACGTTGTATCGAGGAGCACGCTCAGAGCTCCGTCTGTCAGTTGTATACGAGTATACGATACGTGCACGTATATATAATATATCGACGTTTAATATTGCACATGCTCACCCGCTTAGCTGCATTTCGCGAGTCTCGTGGGCTCGGCTAAGCAAGCGTATCGCAAGTATAAATAAAATAATCGACGCATCGACCGTTGAATAAACAATCGTTCATTATGAGGGACATGGTGAGCGAGCCCATCAAAATAATGGATCTGCAGAGAGGAAGCGACGCCGAGCTCATGAACTGTCTCAAGAGCATCGTGCAGAGCGACGATCCCGACGTCGTCGAGCTGGCCCTCAACAGCCTCAACGAGATCATAGTGAACGAGAACTCGTGCAACTTCGATCATTGCTTGAAGAGACTGTTTACGGAGGAGGAGATTAAGAATGTCGATCAGGTGCCTAATTTGTTCGATTGGTTTTCGACCAAGTTCCCGAATTTTCCCTGGCCCAGTCTGTCCAACGATATGGCGAAATTTCTTTCGAAGTCTGCCGAGCACTTCAAGGTGAGTTTTTGTCATTTCTTCTTTTTTTTTTTTATGAATCTTGTACAATTTTTATTAATTTTTAATCGTTTTTTTCTAGAACCAACCACCCTGCCTAGCAGAAATTCTACAATTGTTCAACAGATATCAAAAGAAAGATTGCTATCGTTCGCCAGATCATGAAGACTTATGTGAAGCAATTGTTAAAATTTTATTCTACATGCCTCAACCCAAGCCCAAAGATGTTAAAAAGTATTGTAAAGATTTAGAGGAAATTAAAGGCTTTCTTAAATCCTTATGTAGAAACAAAGATCGCACTGATATATCAAATACAGCATTGAACTGCTTCAAGACTATGTGCGAACTTATTTTCAATAATATGAATGGACCAAAACCAGCAACAGAGCCAAGTTCAGCATTGGTAATGGTTTTGCAAATAGTGGAAGATAATTTTTGGAAAAATCACATGGGTGGTGTTGTTGAAGAAATGACATCGCTTGTAAAAAATGACGATAGGATCAGTAAAATACTTATCTATTTCTGTAAATGGCTTTTACAACCTCCAGAAAATAATGTGAATTATCTAAGTTCGTGGTTATGCTTATTTATAAGCCATTTGGAGCCACTGAATAAAACTCACATAATAGAAAATATAGCTAATGAAATTTTACCTTCGATGTCACATTACTTGAAATTAGATGAATTCTATAAAATAAGTAGTGATAACAATATATTGATACCTCTAGTTAGAGCAATACGTTTACATAATACATATCACAGAATGATGTCTCAAATCGCAACATACTTTAAAAACACTGATATACGACCTACTTCTCCAAAACATCGTTTCTTACAAGAAATAATCTATATTGCTTATGATTTGCGTAAACATGTCATCAGGTACAATGATTATCAACCTTGTCCTCAGTGTAAAGGAATGGAAGACTGGGTCAGAGAAAATTTTCCTAATCTACCATATGATAAAAAAGACATCTACCCAAGTACAAGTTATGGTCGATTATGTGGTTCAAAAGTTGGTCTAGTGAATTTGGGTAATACGTGTTACATGAACAGTGTTCTTCAGGCATTAGTAATGACAAAGCAGTTTTGTAATGAAGTTCTACTTTATAAGCCAAATGATCTACATGAACAAAGTGTTTTGAAAAATTTACAAAATTTGTTTGCGCTCTTAAAGTTCTCTTCAAGACATGATCTTCATCCAGATGAGGTTTTACGAGCATCTAGGCCTGCATATTTTATGCCTGGTCAGCAACAGGACAGTTCTGAATTTTTATGGTAAATATATATTGTGGTTTTTTTGAAATGTATATAATATTTATTTTTTATCACATATTACCACAAAGTTTGCATTTTATTTCCGCAAGACGATATCAAAATACTAACGTTCATCAATAGAACGATATAAAATTTTTAAGCATACCGACAATGCTTTAACATTACTTTTTTTATTTTTTAACTGTACAAATTTTACACGTTGGACGCGATAAAAAATTTATAAGCCGTGCTTCATTTTCCATATGCATGATTTACTGTACTATGATATACCATTGAAATATTTATAATACTCACTTACTCGTCATTATTTTCAGTCATTTGTTGGACGTCATGTACGAGCAAGAAAAATCAATTATTTTACGGAACAGCAGTAGCGATCAAAGTATTAGCTCACCATTAAAGGTCGAAGATAAAGAAATGACCGATGTCGAGGGAATACAATCATCACAAATGCAAGAAGATGGATCTTCGAGTATGACTAAGTGGACTACGGAAGAAAACTTGAGCGAAGGTGTATTTTTGAAAAGGAAAACTCGATCCTTATCTGATTTTTATAAAGGTTGCCCGCCTGTAAATTTTTGTAAAATTATCTGCATGTCAGCATAAAGATTTTAATTTTACTATTATCAACTGCAATATGACAACTGTAGTTCAAGAGTATATAATAATCCTGGTTATTTATAATGTGGAATTTGAATAGTGTATTATTAATTTGACTTTTGAGTCTTTTAAACTTTATGCTGGTGCAGATTTCAAAACTTAGAAGCGTACTGGCCACCATATTAATAATTATTTTCATATCGATACTAACTCTTTATTCTTTCTCAATCGCAGGTGAAGAATCTGCTCAAACGCAAAATGTATTATCGGATTCGCACTCGGACTCGACCGACAGCGGTATTCAATCGGTCGGTGGCGAAGA
The DNA here is from genome assembly GCA_902732785.1 of Trichogramma evanescens. Lineage (NCBI taxonomy): Eukaryota > Metazoa > Arthropoda > Insecta > Hymenoptera > Trichogrammatidae > Trichogramma > Trichogramma evanescens. Next base: position 12,112 of record CACVKI010138310.1, on the reverse strand, counting down.
CTGCACCTCGTCCTCGTCTTCCGCCAGCTCCTCTGGCTCTTCATCGAATTACCTGGTTCATCGTGTCTTTGGTGGCGAATTACGAGTCAGCTATCAGTGCTTGCGATGCGATAATCAGAGCCACAACACCGACAGTTTTCGCGATCTTCAGCTTTGTTTCCTCGATTCTCTGAAGTTAACCGACAACATCAATGTTCAGGGCTTGATCAACGCTAACTACTTGACGCCCGAAACGCTTACAGGTGACAACAAGTACAGATGCGACAAATGCGCAAATCTCTGCGACGCTTCGAGAATTATCAAGGTACTGAAGGCCCCCGCTCATCTCATTCTCACGCTCAAACACTTTAGGTACGTTGAATCTTCTTTTAAATTACAAAAATTTTAGTTGAATGTTATAATGAGTTGAACGTTTTCTTGGCAGATATAATTCCGAGACCAGATTGCGCCAAAAATTGCGTAATAAAATCCAGTACGATCAAACCATACAGTTGCCTGTCTTTGACCAAGACCCCGTTTCTTACAAACTGTATGCCGCGGTCGTGCATTCGGGCTACAGCATGGACTACGGTCACTACTTCACCTACGCCTGCGATGGGGACAGTCAATGGTACAAGTTCAATGATAGCTATGTTTCGGAGACGACTTTCGAGGATTTCAAACGGCTAGAGCCACCAGACACCCCCTACATACTCTTCTACAAGAAATGCACGGATGCTCGAGAGCAGGAGGATGTCGAGTTAATGAGCCTGAGCAAAAGACTGCAGGATTACGTTGAGGACGACAGGCGCATGCACGGAGAGGACAGAAGAAATATCCGCATCGCGAAACCCAGTGCGTCGAGATACAATTACTATAACCGAGATAGGAACGACGATGACGATGACAAGCCGCCGAGTCACTGTAGATCTGGCTATAGCGTGCCCCATAACACGTGTCTCTATTGAGATCGCAATTGATGGTTAAGTGACCCTCGAAACCCCCCGAACGTGTGTGAAATCAACTCGTTGAAATTTTTAGAAAACTCTGTGAATAAGGTAACTAAGTACTGTTTCGTGCTATTATAGTTTTACGTTAAACAGTTTTTGAAACAGTACGGAGTACATGAGAGTGCTAGATTGTGTGAGCATGCGTGATATCTAGTTAAATAAATCGAATTTTGACGATGACGATATGAAAAACGTTTAAAAATATTTTATTTTTCTATTTCTGCCGAGAAAATAGTTTTAGTTACGCTACACTAATGATACGAAAAAAAAGAATTGATTTATATCTTCTCTTCGAGCATAATACCATTCGCAAAGTACGTTCTTTAGATAGAAAAAATACGTGTAGATAATTTCAAGCGCGCGAGTTTTACTACTCATTATAGAAACAATTGCCGTACACATTGTAACTATATGCACGATAAAAAAATGGCAAAGCTGTATAAAATATAATTTAAGGCATCGGAAAACCTTTTATACAACCCGAAAAAAAAGAAACAGTGAAATCAACTGAGTTATAATTAATCCAATATGTATAATTGTGCACTGCCAATTTTTCACTGACTTCGGTAAAATATAAGGCTTGTAAAAGTTTCCAAATTTCATCAAAAATTGATATGATTTTAATCGAGACTAAAGTATGCTTTTAATAATCTTCCCGCGAACGACTAGTGATTTGATACCATATCGATATAATGTTCTAAAAATTTTTATTTCAATCTCGCCACAATGAATCGCCTGCTGAAGCTTTCAATATTCTGTAAGCCATATAATGAATACTGTAAGTTTTACGATTTTAAAATGAGAAAAATAACGTGCTGTAATTTGTGCGACTTAATCAGTATAAACCAAATGTCCACCTTATAACCACCATAAAAAATATCGCCTTAACTATTTTCGACACAAATCGTGAATAGCCAAGGTTGTAGATTATATTATAGAGTCTTATAAACTGAAGAAACTTACAAAACGATGAAGTAAGATAAATGATAAGGCAGCTGTATTGGCTATTCGTTCGTACATAAGAGAATATTTATCGTGCAGCTTAAATAAGTAAATCAATGAACATTGTTGATAAAATACTTGAATAATCATTATGTAAATATGGACAAAAAATTAGTTGTATGAGTGTTGTAGAAGTATTCGTTGAAGAAAGATTGAATATTTTTCATTCGATAGTAAAATTAACGAACGATTCGTTTACCGCATTGTGGTATACGACATTTTAACAGCTTTGAATAATTAAAAAAAAAAAAAAAAACAATAAACGATGATAAAAATTTGCTAACTATATGAAAGTAATGCATCATCGTTTTGGCTGCGTTCCTTTTGTAATAATCTAGTTAAACGTCGGATTGTTCTAATCAGTGTCACTCACACCTCTAACCCTCCGCCCTCCATTAAAAAAAAAACGTAGATAAAAGTGATTGTTATCAATTTTGTGAAATTATAACATAAAGTACTAGTGAGTATTTTATCTGTTGATTGTTCTATAACTATATTATAATTTCGTAATGTAATTTATGAAGACAAACAGCGTAGTTCCGAAATAAAAAGTAACAATTAAGTAGCGAGAAAGAGTTGAAAAAAAAAAACACATAAAGAAGAAAAAAAAGCGAAGTTTGTTTTGAATGAAAACAAAATAAATTTATCCTACTATTTATCGTTTATTTTACGTTTCTAATACTTGTTATAAGATTTGGTGTAATAGAAGTGCTTTATTATTATTATTATTATTATTATTATTAAAATAACATTTTAACATCACTTTTCTCTGTACTTAAAGAAACAAATAATGTATATTTATACAGAACAAAAAAACACTTAGTCGAAGTGGCAGCAGACATCTACATGGATTATAAAAAAAAAAATTGATATTAATTGAAAACTGAATTAAAAAGAAAATAATAATACAAAAAAAAAATGAGCTAGTTTTCTTTTAAAGACATATCCCTGCAAGTCGAGCTTTCCGTCGTGTATACGTTTGAAGCGGTTGACGCGCCGCGCGAAAAGCTTTATCATAGTTTTGGTGCACGTTGAAGCTCCCGCAAGTCGAGTATTATTATATATACATAGAGCGCAAGCACAACGTAACATACAATATACACGCGTGTATACGTGTGTATATAACCGGGATACTTACACAGTGGCCCACATGCCTTGGCGCTATAATGCAACACACATAAGAGATGTCACGCTATGCCAAGTGAGAGAGAGAGAGGCGAAAGCTCACCTTCTCCCTCTATCCCTCCCTCGTTCTCTCTGTCTCTGTCTCTCCGCGACACACATCCGCAGGCCAGAAGAAAATCAATAATCTGGATAGCCGCCCTCGCGCACAGCCCCTACACCTCCACCACCACGACCACCACCGCCGCCGCCGCTGCAAGCACACGCCACGCTGCTGCTGCTGTGCATCTCGTCGTCGACGCGCGCGAAAATCCGCGAAAGTCGACGCAAGCGCGCGAGGAGTCTCTCTCGGCTGTGTAATGCTGCTTTTGATCGCAAGCGCAAGCTGCACAGAAGCCCTATACGAACGACACATCAGTAGCAGCTAACAGCAGCAGCAGCAGTAGCAGCAGAGGGAGCGAGAGCCTGCGAGAGAGGAGGCCGTCGGGAGCACGCGCGCACGAACTGAAGCAGTAGTCCGCAGCGAGCGGCCCTCTCGGTGACGGCTGCTACACGTAACTGCATTTTCTCTCCGCGAGCTTGTTATCGCAATATCGAAAAGATCGCGAGCGTGTGTGTATTAGAGAGTGCTTTTTGACACTGTTGAATCGAGTGCTTGGTTTATATACTTCCAATTGTTCGAGATAACGAGTCGTTGATAAGCAAGGAATCCGAGAGGAAAAAAAAAATAATAATGAGCAAATCTTCCGGATGTTTAAAAATTTTGTAAAAATCGAGAGTAACCGTGGGCGCGCTCGAGCACTCTTATACCCTCGCAAGTTTATACAGTGTAAAATAGAGAGAGAGAGAGTGAGTGTGTGGTGAGATAGAGATAGAGAGAAGCACAGTTGGGCGCTCGCCTCTAGCATATAACAACGTAACACAAAGGATCATCATGACGCTCGAGGACCCCTACTTTGTTGTCAAGGAGTAAGTGTTTCGTTTTCCTCGTCTATATATCCTTGTATACATAGAGTTGTGCGTGTGTATGCGTGCATGCGTCCCTGTGTGCGGTCGCGCGTACAACGGAGCTATGCACTTGCTGTGTTCTCTCTGCCTCTCCTGTGAATATATTATATACACTGGTACTGTACGGCAGGAGAGAGAGAGAGAGAGAGAGAGAGAGAGAGACAGACGCGTGCGCGAAAGCGAGGGCTAATCGTGCGTACGTCGATGGCCCTTTAAAGGGGGAGCGAAAAGGAAAAAAAAATTAAGAGGAGCCCATAGGGCGTGCATAAGAGATGTACAAGTGTTTGTTTTCGAAACGGCAGCAGAAAGTTATCCTACAACTTTCTCTCTCTCCCTCAAGACTCGCGGCGATCGATGTACACTTTTTTCTCTTCTTTTTTCGTACGAATTGTAGCTACGTACTGTTCTATATGCAGCGGCGGCAGCCCCCTTTTCATTTCGAGTTCTGTGCGACAATTGTATAACTATACGCCAGACTCACGAAGCCAGTGCTATAGGGGATGCGCCATGCATACGAAATACGTACTCCCGCTGTATATAGCCCACCACCTAATTCCCTCTACTACTCGGTCGATTATATCTTTTTTTTTTTTTTACTATTTTATTTTAAAATTTTTTTACACATTTTTCGAGATATTTCCGTATACGCGCAGCACCTGGGGCTCTTGTGCCGCTGTTTGTTTAACGACGACGAGTGCGTACGTGTCAGCTGATTCGAGTGTTTGTATGTACACACGCACGCACACTTACAAGCATACACAGGGAAAATAAATATTTGCGACAAAAATCGAATGTCGCTTGTAAATAAATAAATAAATAAAATGGCACGAATAGCGTTGCGGCGGAGAATAGTCGTGCGAAAGATAATCGTTGTGTCACGCATACAGAAGCGACAACATCGACTCGTGTACGCGTACGCAGCTATTGCGAGCCGCAAAAGTTTTTTATCGAGGCATTGAAAAATGAATTATTTTTAACGATTACGGTCATTGTATACGCACCCATTGACCTATTGATGCGCAAACAAGCTTATACAATATATATAATACGATATACGCACAAAAGCTCATTCATAAAGCCATAACGCGCCTTGTTACATATCGCCGCGCGTATAACTCGAGAGCTTCGCAGACTAACGAGTCCATTCATATATAATGAGCCGCGCGCGGATATCTGAGCGTGAGACGTTCATCGTCGCGTATATATATGCTCGTGCAGATAGTAGCACGCGTTATATGTATACGCGAGGACAAAAAGCTCCGTTGATACTCGGCCAAGTGTAATTTGTCGGCCCGCACCGCGACTGCGGCTACGACGGCGGCGGTGGCGAGATAGGGCTTATACGAGAGAATAACGAGTTGATATGGTGTATACACGACACTATCACGATCTCTCGATGGATAATTACTTGGGAAATTTTTGGGGAAAAATTTACGGTCTTGTAAATATCTGGGCTTTTGAATTACGCAGCGATCGCAACCATCATCCTATTTTTCCTAACTGCAGCAGGGAGAGAGAGAAGGATATTGCTCGGGGGATGCAGAGTAGATGACATTCCGATCGATCCATTTTTTTCATATATCTGCATACAAACTTTTTATCTTCCATCTCTCGTCGTGGCCTTTTTTTATTATTATTATTCTCTCTAGCTTCTTTTTCCAATCTTCCAATTGCATTGCGGCGGCGGCGGCTGCTGTCTATGCATAGTAATTAAGTACTCTCCGCTGCATATATAGAATAATATAGTAGTTCGTTGGCAGCCAATCCCTCGATAGCCATCCTAGGGTGGAGTTGCGACAACGACGACGACGACGACTTACGTGTACGCGCCGCAGGTGAAACCGTATCTTTTATGATTTATGCTTTTTAATAATGAAAATGTAACGTGCGAAACTCGACGAAGTCGAGAGAGGCTCGTGTTGCTTTTCGCTCGATTTTTTTATCATTTTTCGTCGCGGAAATTCGAGACGGAGCGATTTCACTTTCTCGCGTTTCCCGCTACGCGTGTATTCCATTTCCCGTTGCAATGTAAACGCATTTATTCGAAACTCGCACGATGGGGCTCTAGCTCGAAAAATCGTTTCGACGCATCAACCACGTACAACGCGATTACAACAAAAATCACATCAAAAACATTAAAAAAAAAAAAAATAATAAAAGAATCAAAAAACCTCCGAACCGATATTTAATCGTGCGCAAGCTCGTGTGTATCGCGCAAACGCCCGCGGATACGAACTTTACGGACTACACCCCGCGCGACTTCCGGAATTCTCTCTCGGTTTCTCGCGAGCACCGGGGATAGATAATAATTTTATATAGTACACGCGATAATATACACACGGCACAACTATGTACACTAGTCCCGCGCGCGCGCGCAACACTGTATATATAATGCTATAATAAGCCGCTGTGCTCGCGGCGCACGATAAATAATTTGCCTAAGGCTATTACCAGGCGGTGAAAATATTTTCAGCTTTATAAGTGTACACGAAATCCAATTGAACTCCACTCACTGCGCATTATAGGTATCGGCTGCGAGCTCGCGATATATTTCTTTTTTTATTTTTGCGTTACGTAAGGGAGAGAGGAGAGGTGCAGCAGCAGCAGCAAATTGTCTATGATCGTCACACGATTAAATTATGTCTATACAAGCCTCTGTGCAGATACTATAAATACAAAATAAAAATACAACTTGTCGTCGAACAGTTCTCTTCTTATCGTCGCTTGCGACAAATGTAATTGTAGAACGAATCGATGTAGGTCTAAGGCTATAACACATTGACCCACCCCCGAGCTTACATGTCTTGTATGTATGTTTTTATACGAGTCGTGCACGCGGTTAGGAGGATTTCGCACGACGTAACATCCTTACCTTCCCTTATAAAAACTCACGAGGCTCATCCTCGCGATCGATTCGTTACTCGTATATACGCAACAACTTCGCGAGAAAAAATAGCTCTCGCACGAGCTAACTCACTCCGTGCGCAGTCGAGCCGATATATTCCCCCCGGCTTCATTCGATAAATTTTCAATTTTCGGGAATAGGGCAATAATTGTTTTTCTCGCCCAGATAGCTAAATTTCTCATTAACTCGTCGTCGCGCGATGAGCGAGCCGCGCGACAGACAGACAGGTCGTATAGAGTGGGAGGTAGTGCGAGCGAGAGAGAACGATTGAACGAGAGCTTGCGAGCTTTTAAAACGGTCGATACTCATCGTAGTCGCTTGTACACTCTCGGTAACTACCTGAGCTTGTCTATGTAGCATCGAACATACACACACACACACTCACTCGCTGGTCGCTCGGACACCTTATAGCACACATTATTATCGTTTCTCTCTCTCTCTCTTGAGTTCGTATTTGTATACGTATATACACTAACCGTCGTAGCACACGATGTGACATTGAACTCGTTAGCTCACATCGCTGGCGTACCCGTCCGTCGTTAGATCTGCAAAAGCTCGAACAGAAGCAGAAGAAGAAGCGATAGAACACGCGCTTGCCGAAGACGTGCTTTACGCTGCGAGCACGAGAGCTTTCGCAGCAGCTGCAGGGGGGGGGGGGCAGGGCCATGCCAGCTGCTTTGTAGTAGTATGTACACCGTCGCGTGTTACTCCTTAATAACTCACACGTACGACTCGAGAGAGCTCGTGGAGCGGCGCGTCGGGCTCTCGTTTTATTATTATTGTTATTATCGCGCCCTCGTCGTCGTCGTCGGAGCTACGTAATAAACTGTCCAATACACGTGAGTGTATTAATCAAGCCTCGCGCGATGTACTGCGATAGAGACGATAGAGCTGCTACACCGCTTTAATTGCAAATTTGTTAAAATATCTTCGAGAGATATCTTTTATATATTATATATATATACGGTAAGGTCGCGCGCGCGTTGCCAATTGACGCGCCGCGCAACAGTCCTCTGGCTTATCGGCCGAGTCACGCGAGCTTTTATACGTATACCTTTAGCGGCACATAATAGGCAAAAAGCGATAGACGTACGTACAATATGGCACACCTTATCCACGGTATATGTGCGTGAGCGCGAGCGAGGTAACTGCCCCAATTAAGATTCCTCGTTAAATGAGCGGGGCGCGATGTAGAAAATTCAAAGCTCGCCTTTTAATATCACGGCGAGCGAGTCTTTCGCATTTTTATAATTCCGATAAAATCGCCTCGCCTAACTAGAGTAAAAAGATGAAAAAAATGATAAATAACGATTTATTCGTATTCGTTCGCGTATAGGTATGTATACGAAACGATTTATTCGTACGTCAAGCTTAGCGTAATAATTTTTTTTTCTTCGATGCTTTACAATTTATATATCGACGCTTATATAATATTTACAGGAGAGCGATACGCATATAAAAATCTGTATATAGTATATCTATAAGTATATAGTACATCATGCAATAATTAATGATAAAAATTTAACGCGCGCGGGATTGGTCGTCGTCGTAATTATACGTGAGATCGTCAAGCTGCGCGGAGCTTTTTTTTTTTCACTCGCTCAGGCTCTTATCGAGATCCAATTTGCCGCGTCTCTCGAACAGGATCTTCTGAGTCTTCGGCAGCAGCGTTATGCCGCACTCGCCCTCGAGATCGATGCTGCCCTCGCTCGGCGGCTTCAGCGTGTACTTCTTCAGTATGTTGCCGGCGAACAGGAACAGTATCATGCGGGCCAGCTCGTCGCCGACGCACATTCGTTTGCCTGTGCGAGGAGATTGGATTACGAAAAAATTTCAATGTATCGCTAAAAAAAAAAAAAAATTGAAAAAATAATTATCAGTACCAGCTTGGAAGGGCAAAAAGGCGTCGGGCTTGGCCAATTTGCCGTCGTCGGCGATGAATCGCTCGGGCTTGAATTTTTCGGGCTCCGGCCAGTACTTGGGGTTCATGTGTATCGCCCACTGCAGCGGCATAATCATGCTGCCCTTTGGCACGTGGTAATCACCTATTCTCGTGGCCTACATCAGAAACAATATCATATAAGATCAACTCGATTTATTTTCACAATTATATATCTATACGGAAAACGACTCACCCTCGTGGTGCCGTGGGGTATACCCGTGGGCACGACGCTCCTCAAGCGCTGCGTCTCCATGATGGCGGCCTCGAGCCTGATGAGCTTGTCCCGATCCCTCAGCTCGACTCGCTCGGCGCTGGCCGTCTCCACGTTGTCCAGGTGCTCCTGTATCTGCTGCTGCTCGAGGGGATTCGCGGCCATGAACAGCAGGAACCAGCGCAGCGTGGCGAGGGTCGTGTCGACGCCGGCGCCGAACATGTCGGCGAGCAGATACATCATCTGGGTGTCGGTGAACGAGCCCGCGGGCCGGCCCATCGACTCGAGGCAGTCCTGCTGGGCGCAGAAGTTGCCGAGGAAGCTGTCGGATTGCATGGCGCGCTCCACCGCGCTCTGCTCCAGCGTGGCCTGATTCTTGATGTCCTCGCGGTACTTGGCCACGATCGCCCGATAGATCTCGTGCGTCTTGGCCTGGCCCTCGAGGATCGTGCGCATGGGCTTGTCGAACGGTGGAATGTGTCTGCGGAAAAACGACAAAGATTTTACCCGTCGCTCGCGAGATTAAATGCGCGCGTCGACAATTACCTCAAAAACGGCAAGAAATTCAGGGGTCCCGCGACGCCGATCAGCTTGACGCCCTCCTCCTGGGCCTTCTGCAGGAATATCCAGTCCTCGTCGTCCTCGGCGTAGACCTTGCCGAAGACGATGAGATTCATGAGATTGCCGATGCAGTGGTGCAGCACGTCGAACGGATCGAACTCGGGCTCGTAAGCGGACTTGACGTACATCTGCTTAAGGGCCTCGTCGATGAACAACGCGATCTTCCGCTCCATCTTGTCGCGTCGCATCCCCTCCGACCTCGTCATGCCGAAGTGCTTGAGGCACCGGGCGCTGAATCCGCGCTGCTCCTTCCACAGCTCGCCCTCGGCGGCTATCAGACCGTAGCCCTTCATGATGCCGTGGGTGAGGTAGAGGGGCGCGCGACCGCTGAAGTCGTCGCGCGCGAATATCTGGCGGACGAGGCGCGGATCCGTCACCAGGACCGTGTAGACGCTGCCCATGCGCAGCGCGCAGACCGGCCCGTACTTCCAGGCGAGCTGGGCCAGGCTCAGGTGGGGCGCCGCGGGATCGATCTGCAGCAGATTGCCGAGGATCGGCAGTCCCCGAGGACCCGGTGGTGGACGTCTGTGCGTCGGCTCGCCGAAGTAGTAGTAGAGCGAGACCAGCACGACAGCCAGGCCGACGAGACAGGTCAGGAACATTTTGCCGACGTAGATGATCGTTGTTTTATCGCGCGCCTGCGAATGTCAATTGCGATGCATCGATCGGTATGTATGATCAGTATATCGAGATCGGCGCGTTGACGAGCTGCTGCTGTTTCTTATCGCGTGTATTACTGCAAACACACAATCGAGGCAAGTTAAATTAACGTTAAATAATTATCTCAACATTCGCAAACACTCACCGAGCTCGTCGGGTATTATAATCGAACTACTCGTCGCACAGTACTCGGATCGTATAAACTATGTAATGTAACGTTCCTCGCGCTCTCTGCGCGCCTCGTGTAAACCAAAACTCAAAGGATAAACAGACGCGTTGTATATATCGGATAATATAATAATACGTACACTCGTGTCGGCGACAGCGAGTTAATCTCGGCTGCTCTTGAGTCGAGCACGTAGCAGCAGTGGTAGTGGTACACAATACACAGCAGCAGCAGCAGCAGCAGCAGTACACCGCGTTTGACGTCTCGATTTAATAATTCGCTTACTCTCGCGAGACTCCGCGCGCGCTTCGCTAAATTTCGTTCTCAGCTCCCTGCTCGCGTACTATATAGGCACCAATAATGAAATAAACAGTCACTCGTATGCGCGCACGCGCATCGCGACACCGTCTTTCACATGGTAGTACTAGCAACCATACATAAGTAAAAACGATTTTCGAATAAAATTCAAGGCGCAGCATTTTTTTTTTATTTCATTTCTTTTTATATCGGATCATGATATTTTTATATTATATATGCATACGTGCAGCACGTATAGTAGTACACTATGTCCGGAGCAGCAAAGTGCTGACTAACCAACGGCAGCAGCAGCAGCACTGACCGAGACCGGCTTCGACTCAATGCATATAGTCGTCTCTCTCTCTCTCTCGGCGGCGTTGATACTGTATTTAAGGTGCTATGCGAGGCGTTTCGGATATAACCGGTGTCTCATGCACACTTTAACGTATGTATATACGCACGCACACGCTCGCGCATAAAGAGCGTCGCACGTATGGATCGTCTTATTAGAGATTCATGCGCGCGAGGCGCCGTGTGTAAAACTCGTTTCGTCGTCCGTATATGATATGTAGAAGGAAGACCGCACGATTTCTCTCTCGAGCTCGAGCGAGAAGATATCACGAGACTAAATTTAGATTGAACTTCGTTCCTTTAACGTTCTGACGTAATCTCGACATGCTTCTTTCTTCCCTCTTTTCGAGTAAATCCTTTTACTTTTTTTCCCTTCGTCTCTCTCTTTCTCTCTCAATGTTTCTACGATTTCACCGAATCAGCGAGTATATTATTGTACATCCTTGCAGATAGACACGTACTAATACGCTACGTTCCATCTTGCTCGACCTCTATCTCGATCGCCAAATGTCTTCTTTGACGATTTTTAATGCTACACGAAATAAAAAATAATATAATCCAGAGAGAGATAAAATTGAAACGTATTACGTGCTTTTTCGTATTTTATTATAGGCGCCAATCGCTGTGCTTTCCGAACAGATCTGCATTATGCATCTCTCTTAGCCTTTAGCCCAGATCTCTGGTTCGACTTTATTTTTCATCGACAATGCTATTCCAACGTATGCGCATTTGTATATAGTTTATCAATTGAATTACCTTTATGCAATGTCGAACTCAGTCACAGTTACGGATAACTATTTAAATGAAGTATTTGATAAAAATGATCAATAATATTTTC
>CACVKI010138309.1:0-22888 GCA_902732785.1 Trichogramma evanescens | reverse complement strand
AAAACCTTTCATAATAATTTTAAAATAAATTTTTCTATACAATATATTATAGACAAGATTAGGAATCTTTGTAAAGTTTCGTGAAAGAATTATATTACACTTGCACACTGCTATCACAAATTGAATCATAATTTCTTTAACAGTTCAGTTCATGTTTCTCTCGTAAGTTTATTATCGTCAATTCACTCGTCTTCATTGGCTATTCGCTCGTCGCTGTCCGCGTGTGCATTTGTTGCTTTGAAATCCTGAAAGCTCATCAAAATTTTATCACTGATAAGCCCGTACGAATCGTCGGCGTGAGTCAAGATATCGCAGATCAGCGGCGATTCAACGCCCAATACGTATTCACATGTATTTGGTTCTAATAAGTATAATGAGACACTAGATTGGCTTCCCGCGGGATTGGTTACACACTTGAATTTTACCTGCAAAAATGTAATTAAAATTTTTGAGTATTTATTTATCATCGGTATTAATTTGAAAGTTTAAATAATCTACCTCGGTTTGACGAGGTTTTCCAGTTTTATCACATGTAGTACCAGAGCCATAGAAATGGGATAATTCTTTTCTCTGCGCAAGTGGTTTTGGTTTCTTATTTGGATTTGCGTTAATCCATTCTATTTGCTTTTCTTTATCAAAATAGGCCAAGACTAACAACAACTTTAGACCTAGTTGATTCAATGTGGTACTGTCTGACAGAACGACCATAACAAAATTCATACTTCCACCATCCATTCCCCTGGTAAAAAAAGTTTTCTCAGTAAATTTAATGAAGTACAATGATGTCTTTAATACTTGAAAAAAAATTAGTATCATACCCCATTCAGACAATTTTTTCCACTAAATTTCGACCCAGCTCGACGTAACTAATTCATTCTAGCGTAAACGAGTCGAATCGTAAAAGCTATGTTGCCGACGATGTTCATGGAGCTGTATAATGTATCATTAATCATTAACCAATAAAAATTTACAAAACTGAACCAAATTCCATGTTCACATTGCATGTTGTATGAAAACTCATATTGGTACTTTACATAATCGTATCAATTACCCATGTCATGTGTGCAGAAAGACTTTTTCACTGAAGAGTAATCTCAAAATCCATGTTTATTTGGTGCATAATTGTATTTCTCACCCATGTCATACTCGTGGAAAGATATTTTTAGTAAAGTCTAATCGAAAAACTTAAATTTATTTATTACATGAAAAAAAAAGAAAATCATGCAATATGTTGGATAAAACATTTTAATTTTGAGTTTCTTGAAACCACAACTCCAAAAAAGTGTAAAAGGTATCAAATCTATTAAAATACATTTGTTACATAAATAAGGTATTAATATAAGTACAATTCAAATAATGATATAATATCTTTAAAAATGTGTATTTTTATGATTTGAAATAAATTACTTTAATAAAATTGATAAATGTCAACTTCACGATCGATTTATATACTTTATACCTTAAATCATTTGAAACTGATGATTAAGAAAAGTTACAATAATTTTAATATTTTTAATATATTACTGTGATACAAAAACTAAAAAATACTCCACATTTGCAATAATAAATAAATAAATTAATTAATTCATCCTATTTTATATTAAAAATGACGTGAATGTTCTCGTTCAAAGCACTTGAAGAGCTCAGAGTTATTATACTTTTTGTCGTAATAATTACATAGCCACTTTGTTAATAGTTTGTTTCTATTTTTAATATTTTTTTATCTTTTTCAACAGACGTCAAAATGGTTAGGTTGTGTGCGTGAAATTTTTAGAAAACTAATTACATTTACTAATTTATTCTCTTTTTCATCGTTAACTGATTATATTGATATTTTTTTGTACGATTAAACGAACTTACCTAGTGAAGTCAATCGTAATTATATGAAGTCCTCGCTCGAATAGGGTAAAGTGGCTAGTTATGGGCCACTGTGAGCTATTATTTGAATAAATAAAAATAAAAATTAAATTTTGACTCTAAAATTTTTTTCCTATTTCTATTAATATTATTTGTTCAGAAAAAATGAACAGCTCTACTTATGGACTGCTAAATCTTTTTTTATAGGATTTATAACTCTACCCTGGCCCATAACTGGGCTATCCGGTAAAATTGTCCATCCAGTTATGGGCCACCTGTAATAATCTTTAATAATATTTATTTAAACGGTTCAATTTAATTTTTAAGAATGACAGAAGTTTTCTCATACATTTTGAAACACGTATGTTCATTTTTTGTTATTGCCGAGTTATCGCTCGTGCAGATCTAATAAACGAACTTGGCAACATACCCATGAAGCAAAAACGAAGTACCTGGCTTCCTTTTACGCTTTGTTTGTCGGGGTGGCTTTGTGTGTCGGGGGGGCATTGTACATATTCGTGGAGCTTGAAACATACAGCCACACAATGATGTGTGCGCGGCATCTTCGGTTTCACGTACGATTTAAAATGCGCAAATGTAACGAATGATTTTTGAACGTCGACTTGTAGCTCGATGCGGTATAGAGCTCGAGATATGAGCAGAAATAAGCGTGCGTGTATTGTTTTGGTTTGTTTTCTTACAATACGGTCATTGATAATAATTATTGTAAAGGCTTCTATAAATGTCAAGTGGCGTAATGACGATCGTCGTCGCGATACCGATCTCCGATTTCACTCGAATCATCCCGCAAAGCGATTAGATAATGCACACAATATCCGAAACCTCTTGCGTTCGAGACGACAGAAAAAAGGCCTCGTTGTCTATTCCGAAATTCGTACATGTATCTTATAACGTCGATAATTAATTCGCTCTTTTTTTTTGTATCGTATCAAGGAGAATTTGGAGGATCGCGGCGAAAAATAATATCAGAGCTGCACGTGCGTCTACGTACGTGTATCGTTGTTTTTTTTGTCAGGGTCGTGACGCGGAGACAAATCAGCGGCGGCGGCGTCAACGGGGATCGAGCAATTGTGCTCGGCTGTAATTTCGCGCGTGCCTGTAATACATTACGCGACCTCCCCGCGACTTGAAATTTATCGTCAATGCGAGGTTGCGGAATTCATTAGCCGATCGAACGTTCCGATGTGGCTAAGTAGTCGATCCAGTTACTATTCTGTACGGACACCTTGTAATTGTAAGTGCGCTCCGGAGTACGAGAATACCGCATTGTCTGCGTGTGCATCTATATCAGGCCACTCGCTACTTCTCTCTGTCGAACGCATCTTTACAATAGCATCAACTCTTCGGAAAGTCAGTAAGGGTAATCAGTTGCCGATCCAAGATTCTGTTGAAAATCTCGAGTTTCCTCGCAAAACCCTTGACAATCATTTGCCCTGTTGAAAGAATCGTTTAGATTATTATATAATATGTGTATGCCGAAATGATTGTTTTGTTCTTCGTTATATTATGTGTGTACTTAGATATAATGCCGCACGTGCGCCGACTGTCCCAGCGTCGTGTTTATCTCCATGTTATAGGCATTCAGAGTCATTTTTGCATTTACTGCTGCACACATTAAAAAGTCACGCATGAATTTATTATAACGAGCTCGAAAGTGCGAATCGACGCGTGTGCGGTCCAACCCTCTCCCACCCTTTTTTTGTAATGTACGAGCCTACCCAAGCCGGTCGGGCAGCTGGTGGCGATGGCTTGCGTCAACCCTTTCTTCCTTTATGATCGGGTGTCATAATATAGCGCTCGTTGTTTGTTTGCACTCGACGTCTAACTAGCCTTTTATACGTTCAAGAGAGACTGAATTGCAACGAGGCGCAGCGCGTGTAGGGCCAATAAAACAGGTTGTTAATCTCTGAATCAGAGAAACGCCATTTGACATTTTCATTAGATATAAAAAAATTACTCTCCGTTAATGAAGTAGCTTTAGAAACGAATAAGTAGTTTGAAAAGGCACAAACAATGCTACTTTGGCGAGATCCCGTTTTAATTTTTGCCTCGTTCGCTCTTGTTTCTGGAGGAGATAGTCGCGGGGGAGGGCAGGAAAGGCCCCACTCGTACAGCGCGCGCACAGCTGCACGAAATATTTCATTGTCACAAGTTCTACAAGGCGCCTAGCGCTAATAATTTACGTGCACGCAAAAGCGGCTGCGCGGCCCGAGCTTGAATAACGAAGCCAAACATTGGTCAGTGACAAGCGACCAAATACTGTACGTATGTACATAGCTCCTATAATGGTCGCAGATACTGGAGGAGGCCTTACATAACAGCGCAATCGGTCAAAAGTCGCGCGAGAGTTTACCTACACGCGCGCAGGATAATGTACGCGCCGTTGTGTAAATATAAGGCTCGCGACTCGCAGCTGGTCTCTGGCTTGAAGAAAATGCAAGCGTGGCTATAATAGGCGCGCAGATTGTCTCTTCGAAACTCTTGAGCTCCAGCTTATGCACCTTTTGCATTATTTTGGCTTATGTAACGATCCTATTAGCTACTCATTTAATTTATAAATACGCTCGAACTAGCTCCAGCGAGTTCATCCTCGAGTTTCTTCTTGCGCCGTTGGACAATTCGTTGTATGGACTCGATGCGTCGCGAAGATGCACTCATTCGCTCGGATGCGCAGTTTTTCATGAACACCAATTCGTTTTATAACAGGCCAAATTGCTCAACTTTGGCAGAGAAATTCAGCGAAAGATACGATCTTGAAAGCGTCTCTCGATCTTCGATCGTTTCAAAGGTCGCGCACACTTTTGACTTTGTTGTATATTCTTTTCTTGGCTCGCGCGCAAAGTCAGCGATATTCGCGAGGCAGCAGCAGCAGCAGCATCGGACGTATATGCACGACGATAAGATAAAAAGTCTCGAGCTCGAGAAATCGTCGCTCTGCGTGGCGGTCGCGCGAGGAGCTTTCCCACGTCAAGCCGACGTCGGTGTAATCTTTCGACTTATCACCTCGTTTGCACTTGTTCGCACATCGGCGCACGAGTACTGGACGCGGTCGCCGCGCCTGCATCAATGATAATCGCGACCGAGCGCGCCTGTTTACATAATTTATTTATTGTGCTCCGCAGCCGAGGCGGACTGCGTAATAAAGCCGCGTGCGCGCACTTTCCGTAATACGCCATTTCGCACCTTGGGAAAGACATTCAATTATAAATCTCAGCTCGAGTCGCAATCGCGCTTTTCTCTCTCTATGTATAAAGCGTTCCGAGTCCACGACAAGCATGAAAAGCGGCAAAAACGCGTCGGCGAGTTTTTCCGAGCGTGTTTTTCTCGGCGCTCGCGAGACTGTTTATCCTTTTTCTCACGTATTTACGTGAGCCGGGAGCAGCGAGACGCGGAGAAACAGAAGAGCCTCGCGGTTCTCGGTCAAGGATATAGCCTATACGTACACACGTTTCCTCGAGGGATTTTAAAAATAAATATAAGCTCTCTTGCTGCGAGCTGTGCAATTTCTAAGACATGTTTCTTTGCTTTGCGACACGCACGCACGCACGACCGAACGAACTAAAAGCACAATAGAAAACAATATCGGCTATTTGGTCATCGAATGCCTCGACGCGCACTTTAATTCGATGCATTTTTCATTGAACGTTTCGTCGATCATAAGCCTCACTTTCAGGACTAATTATTTGACTGAAAAATAAAAGTGGAATACGATTTATTACATGCACTTAGCCCTGTGTCTTTTCCTCGACGATCGATGCATATTCAATGGTAGATTTAATTCCTCCGAGGTGGACGCTGAAATACAGGCAAAATGATTTCACTTGAGCGATCGAGGCCAAAAATAGTAACGAGGGTGATCGAAGCAGCTCCTTATCGAGTCGTCGAGTTATGCAAAATATTCCCTAAACACTTCAGCTGCTTTGTCCTGTATAAGATGTAAGCACGTTACAAACAAATATCCTGATTTTTTCCTTTTTAAAAAAGTTAGATCGAGACTGAAATCGCTGAGCTTGTGCTATTCAACAGCTACAAAGATTAGCGGTCACCATGATCGAATAGGTATTCGAATTTCGCGCCGACGATCGAACTGAGAATAATTCGTAATTTGCGTTAATCGAAAATTTACGACGATCGGCGCACACAACTGTATTGGCCAAATAAAATTTGTAAACATTGCGGCCTTTCTTACCTGCCTCGGGCACACTACTACTTCGTCGTCACGCGGAGAACGGACTTTTATCGTCTCTCAGTTATCCAGACGAATGATAGTTAATATTTTTAATCAACCAATTAAAATTCCTCGCACGTGGAAAATCTCTTTGCAACGATGGTCCCAGTACTAAACGATGGTATCTTGCCGCTGAGTAACAGTAAGGTATCAACTCCGTCTCAGGATGTCATAGACGTAAGTATCTATCAAAGTATCAATAAAATATTGTGCGCGCAATGATCGCTGAATGGGCGTCAGTTTTTCGACTGATTCAACTGTTTGACGTTGAAAAGCCGTGTAAGAAAATTCATCAGGTCGGATACGTTGACATCCGGACGAGCGGCATAATATTGCAGTTTAAACGTGACAATTAAACAGACGGTAACCTTTTCTAATTTTATTTCTCTGCCATGTTTAGCATCAACCAAGAAAGGATAGTCTGAGTGGTGGCATGAATCACAAGCGCGAGTTTTGGGACAGACGGATTCCAATACCATTAAACGATAGAGAGTAAATATTGCACATATATTACTAGCAAAACTATGCACTTAATTAACGTGAAACTGATTTATTTATTTTTTGTGTTATGACAGCTGCACCTGCACCCATAAAGAGCTACTGGCGATGTTGATGATGTTTGTGTTCGTCCTTTTGTTAGGTGCCGGCCTCATTGCAATCTCCTTTCTGACAGGGCACGATCTACCACCGTTTTGGGGAAAATAAGTTGCTTTTTCACGCGGCCAAGTATTATCATAATACGGCTGTTTAATTTTTTAAAGGCATCTAGTGTTGTGACAAGTATACATTACAATTGTATATACGTTCGTTGAATTATAGTAAAATAATATTTTGAATTCTTCAAATGGTCATCGTCGTCGTCGTCGTCGTCGTTGTCGTTGTAGTCGTCGGTGCCTATTCAATTTATTATTGTTGATATACAGCATTTTTGTCTTAAACATTTTTTGTAACTATCGAGTCTTAATCAATTCATTTTCTTTAATGTTATTCGGCAAATCGATAGTTTTTTAATTCAAACTCTCTCGTCACTCACGCGTTATTTTAAACTCTAAAAAACTGACCTTTTTGCACTTGACTAGTTGAATGATTCGTTGAAAGACTGAACTGTAGTTTGATGAAAAACTTACCGGTTTGGACTGCTTGACAAATTTTTAATGCATGCAAAATTCTTCAATTCAACAGACCCATTTTCAAATTATATCAATTTTAATTTGATTTATCGTGATTGAATTGGAATATTTTAAAAATAATTAATTGTATGTATTTATTATTTACTGCCGTTGCAATCAAATTTGTAATTTAGTTTGCGACGAGGAAAAAAGTATTATTGTCAATTCACAACATTAAGATGAACTTTATAAAAATTTAGATGCAAAATAAAATTATAAAATAAATATTCTCAAGTTGATCCAATTATTTTTCACATTCTAATTTCTTAAGGATCCCAGATTTGAATCGTACCAAAGTGCAGATATTCTTGCGCTGAACGAAAAAATGTGGACGTTGGCATTAGACGAGTGAAAAGCTAAACCGCACATATGTGCAGCGCATAAAATCGGATGAATTTGTCTGCGTTGCGCGGCATTAGCGCGGTGAGCAGTTGCCTTGGCCTGCGAGTGCGCGCGGCCGACAGCAGAATCTCAGGGTCGATCGGCTTGGCGTCGTACGTGCCATACAGATCCTCGAGCAAATAGATCGGTATCGGCCGGCTGCGAGTAGTAGCAATAGCATCTCCTTAGAAAGAGCTTGATTTGCCGCGCTGTATTTTTACAAGGTTAATTGCTCGCGGTGAGCTTCGCCAGAGAAAAGTCCATTTCTGTTCGCCTGTTTGTTATGACAAAACGAGGATTTTCCATCTCGTTTATTGCGGGAAATTGTGTTTACCATGTATAGATATACAGCACACCGAGTTCCTGATTTTCTCAATACATATGTTCCATTTTCCCATGTGTTATGGATATATCTATACACAGTAAACACAATTTTTCATTAAGCTTGCTGTATTTATCAAAGGCCACTACTGAACGATTCATATTAACTTGGCTCCTAGACTTTCTCTCGATTTTGTAAAATATCACCGCTCTCTTCATAATAATTGATCTAATCTTTTATAAAATTATCATAAATTATGTGACAGCCCAGTTAAGTAAAATGCAAATCACGTGAGACTCGAAAGTTTTTCTATTACGTGGATCATTATGGTATATATGATGAAAATGAACATTTCCAAGAGATTTTCTAAGATTTCTTTCGATTATAATTTTCAAAAAGCCATTGAGATGTCTTCTATAAATATTAAAGTATTGTTTTTCTTTGCAAAAGTGTTCTAAAACAATCAAAAAAGGAAGGAAGATTACACTAAATTCAGTATCTCATATTGAGGGAATTTTCGTAAAAGCTACCTTCATTTTTTTACTTTTGCAGTAACAAAATTTGTTATTGTTTACTGAGACACAATTGGTGGAGGTAGCTTTTTTAGAATAATTTGTTTTTGATGTAATCTTTTTCTGTAAAGTTGTATTTTTCTCAAACGTGTATATTGATGTATAATTTAGGCAATCCACAATATAGATATGCAGATATGTCGGTTTATAAAAAGTCAGCGAGCTTAGAAATGGCGAGCTTTCACAGATACTGCGACATCGTGTATCTGAACTCATTCTTTGAACACTCGCTGAATGATACACTCTTTCATCTGACTATTGTCCTTTCCAGGCGCTTAAGGAGTCCACGAACGAATGAAGTATGTTCGGGAAACGGATTTTAAATGCGATCCGAAAATACCCATATACCTATACCGAGCGCCAAGATTTAAATCCCCCTCCCGCGCGGATGACCGAATGCGCGCGAAAGAAGCGGAGGAGAAGCCGCAGCAGGTAGCCGCGATCCATTGGGCCAAACAAGCTTATATACTCTACACTATACCCGCTCTCGCAAATGCTCCTCGCATGACTCATCGGAGGCGCATAGCAGTTTATAATGCATTAACGGGGAAACGTGTTTACAATATAAAGATGTACAAAATACACGTGTTTCCGATAGTTTTGCGCTATTTTCCCATTTATTAAGGATTCATCTATGTATATTTTAAGCGTTATTCTCTAATAGCTTGTATTGTGGTATACTCTTAGTCTCTTGCTTTGCTCCTCCACCCATCGGAACTCGTCTTACGTGCACGCGATTCGCGCGCGGTTACGACGACGCATGACTCATCGCGGACTTCTTCGAATCTCCGCGCGATCTCGTTCCTTGGGTATATATGAATTTTTTTTTGCGCATAACCGTTGAGCTCGTTTGCTGTCGCTTTCGCTGCGTTTCCCCTCACTTCGCTTACTTGGCTGCATATTACTTCGACTACCTGTTTATATCTCGCATAGTGCCTGCAGTGGGATCTATTCCGCCAGTTTGACTACAAAAATGAGAATTTCCAACATTCCTGTGATACATTTACTCAAATATTCAAAAGCAGTCGTCGAAACGGATCAACGAGAATTTTGGAAATTTTACAATTTCAGACTCTTCGATGATTATGCGCTGCTACCACCGATCGCAGCCGGTGTCATTCAAGCTGCGCGAACAATACAAAGTTAAACGCAGTAAGGCGAAGAGCGACTCGGTTATCTCGACAGCATCGCTTATACTCGACTCAAAGTTCGATTTACGATTTGATTGTCGTTCAATAACAATGGCAATTACAGTCCTCGAGCTGACACAGTGCCTGATCGATATAAAATATACACGTAACGCTCATCGGATGCAGATATACATGTGTCGACGAGCTTCAATAGCGCATATAGTAATACATATCACTCTCGGGCTCGATCGTATGCTTTTATCGTGTGATACGATCGTCGCGTGCTGAGCCGCGCTTGTTTTTCGAATAAAGATCTCTCGCGTGCAGCCATGTGACTTCATCGTCTTTCCTATAAATGAGCAATCACATCGATGACGACTATGGAGCCGCGAAAATTTTGTGTAATTGCTCGCACGCTGGTATCTGGTTGGAGAACTCGGAGAACTCGACGTAATTATGCGATTTACTAATCTAGTATTCCATGATTTTGGGTAAAATCTACTTGGACTATTTTTCTATTTTCAGCTAAACTATGACCAGAGCAAATTCTGTATCGGCTTTTCGATCCCCACCCGTACAAATCTTTGGACACTCTGGAAATCCAGTTCGGATTCTGCCCAATGTACATAAATCACACCTGCCGAGCGAATTTCAAAAACAAGAAAAAAACCGAGAGCGCTGGTGAGAGAGATAGCTGCTTTCCCACTTCGTAGAGGCCGACAGTTCCGCGAGATGCTCGATTCAAAATATTGGACAAGTGGTGTGCGCGCGCAGCCGTCTATTTTTTTCGCGAGCACGTGCTTGTGTGTATTATATACATGTGCATTGGCTCGAGTCTGCTGACATCATCGCTGCTGTCGTCGTCGTGCGCTCTTTCTCGAAGTTACGATGCAGTCGGCTGCGGCTATGCGTATACATTATGGCCGTTAGCAAGAGGCGCGCATACATGCAACGGAACACGGTACGCGCGTCCAGTGCATGCGTCGTCGGTGTATGTACGTCACAAGACCTAACCTCACTTCACTCCGAAAATTGCCGAGTGGTATTCGCAATAGGAGGGCGACTGACGCTCGCGTGCTGCATGTCTCTCTCTCTCTCTCTTTTGCTCACGCATACACAGGCGAACGTGTGCGAGTGGGAATATTCGCGCGCGCCACCACTCGCTAGCTCGGCTCTCGCCAACGCACGCACACACTTGCAAATCGACTGTGCTTTGGACGTCGTCGACGGAGGAGAGTTGCAGACACGCGCACACACAAACATGCTCGCGAGAGCGAGCAAAAGTTGCTCCTCGGGAGGTATTCCCCCGTGCTGGCGCGTGACTCATCGACAGTTTCGACGCGCTTCTCGTCGCCAGACAACCTTTGCAACGTAAACGCCGCAAATATATATATACACGTTTCTTACATCGAGATCCGACAGCATATATACATACACACCTACAGAGACTATATAATACTTGCAGGCTACGGCCAACGCGTGCTCATATACATATATAGACTGCCCCTCTCGCGTCCCTTCCACCCGCGCTCGCGTCTACTGCTCTCCCTCCCGAGGAAGTTTCTTAGCTCGCGGCGCTCTTTCTCTCTCTCTCTCTCTCTCGATTACGGCAGTTTTGACGATACAATTCGCCTTGTTTTACTTTGAATTTTTCGCCACTATTTAGCCGAAAAGGAACGTTTGTTGCTGCTCTCTTTCATTCAGCGTCGTTTCGTCATCGTTTGATTGAATAATCTGCAGTCTAGCAGAAGCACAATAGTCGTCGCGCGGCTCGCGAACCACAATTATTACTATGCACGAGTTGTGCATTCAATAGTGTGCCTATATATAATATACCAACAGTTACATATAAACTCTGCGCTCAGTGCGAAATTGTCAAAACAAAAAGTGCGTGAGTGTGCGGTAGACGACGGGTGCGTGCGTGCGTGTGCGGCGTTATAAAAGTTTCGGAGCGCGACGAGCTGCTCCGTCGTGCATACATTTGAAAGGGTAAACAGGTGGCGGCCAAAATAAAGCTCACATTGGCAAGAAAACGCCGGGGCTACGGCCTCGACGTAGTCGAAAATCAACCGGAGGATCGAAGCGGCGACATGAAGCTCGAGGTGCTCGGCGGCACCGGCCTCCTCGGCCAACTGCAGCGTCAACAACAGCAGCAGGAGCAGCAGCAGCAGCAGCAACAACAACAGCAACAGCAACGGCTACAGTCGAATCAGCAGCCCTTCGGAGTGATCACGTCGGTGGGCAGCATCGGTAACGGAAAATCGGGCCTACTGTCGTCCGTCTCGAATTACGATGAGAACCCCGGCAGCAATCAGAGCTCGTCGGACGAGAGCAGCAGCATCGCCTCGGCCAGCAATTCCAACGGGTCGTCGTTCGAGTCGGCCGGCTCCTCGTCCCTGCTGTCGGCCAAGCTGGGCGGAAAGGCCAACCGGAGCTTTCTCGCCATCAACAATCTCGTGCCGTCGTACTCGGCCGCCTGCACGACCGTGAGTACAGAGCATTTATAAATTGTATAGCAGCTGCAATAATGCACTCGTTTCGCGCGCGCGCTATCGAGCTATTTACGTACTCGGTGCATAATAATATAAAATACACAGCTCGTGGTTATACGTGCACGCGCGAGCAAACACGTCGTCGTCGGCGATATACGCGTTGATGATTCCAAGTGCCTCGAGTATGTGATCGTATGTGTGTGTGCGTGTGTATGCGAGCCAAGCATCCGATGGCTGTAGTGGCCAGTCGCAGTGCTCCGCGTCGCGAGCGGTGAGCCCCGCTGCTGTGCCTACTGCAGCATCCGGCTGGCCTTGTGCCGCCTGTGTGCAGCTCGCTTATATACGCACACATGCATTTGTATTACACACAGAGTCGTACGTATAGAGAGAGAGAGAGAGAGAGAGAGATATGTGCATATAAACACACTGTCGACTCTCGAGCTGGATGTATAATATTACAACTTTCATTCAACTCCGCGCATAAGTGCAAGAGAACGCATAATAAGATAATCGTTACGAGCGCAATTTTATCATTGTTTCGCGTCTTGGAGCGCGCTCATTTTTTCCTCCTCCCTCCTAGTTCGAGCCCTCGCTTTTTCGCCGTAGAAAGCAGTAAAAATATATTGCCATTAAAACAAAACTCTATGCACGTACGCGTAATAATGTCGTAGGATGCAAGCGAGAAGAGAAAGGGTTTCGCCACAAGTAGTGGCATGTGCGCGCGAGTTTCCTTTGCATCACATATCGCTATGTATGATTCGAGCGGGGCATGCTCGCAATCCTATATACAGGTGCCGCATATAAGGTTGTACTGTGCGTGTGTCTGTGTTATGCTGCCACTGACGTCACGAATCTCGACGGGGAACCCGTATACACACATGTTGGGATTACATATACACACGCACGTGCGCCAATATTCGCGCTGTTGCCACTAATAGGCATACTTGGATAATGCTCGCATGCGAGTACGAAAGTGGAGTGCTCTCTGTATGGAAAGCCGAGCCAGATTCTCGTGTGATCGCATTCGCGCATATATGGTACCTGTAATATAGTCGCGCGGCCAGATCTGTTATAATCCCAGATTTCCGAAAAAAAAGTAAAGAAAAGAAGATATAAATAACTCGAACGCTTATAGCGGAGTGCGATCGAATTTGCATCGGCTCGATGTATGTGTACATGAGGGTCGTGCTGGCACGTATTCCTAGCCGTGCATACATGTTCACACAATGAACGTGTGCCTATACGTAAATGTCGCTGGACTCTCTCAACTCATACATAAAACCAATCGTTCGATTTGTAATACATTCTTGTACGTACGTTAAGTATATATGTTACTTTTTGCTCTTCGCGACGATTCGATCGGCTAAGATTCATCGGTTTTCCGTTTTTTAAGCATTCCCTTTTTTCATACAATAATAACGTGTGCGCGGTTAATTGACGTCTTACGAGCTTAATTTTATATTATTTGCATTTTGAAACGTGCGATAAGTACGACGGCTTTTTTAAATTTCGACCGCCGATAAGAACTAAAAATAATGATCGACTGTGGCTACACTAGCATTGTAAGTACGGGCAAATAATCTAATGACGATTCAGCCTAATTGAAAATCATCGACATTCATGCTTGTACAGGCACGTGCTTTTAAATGCGTGATACATTTCAGGGTGATCGATCGAGTTAACTTGACAATAATAGCCAAATCCAAATATCACTTTTCTTTACTTTTCCCAATAGACACGTGCCAAAATGCAGCCATTAGACATTTTACATTAGATCAGTCCGCATACGTTTGTTGCGCTTGTCAATAAAGTAATTTTTTTCGATCGCCTTATCGCAACCAAATCTTCAAATAAGATTAGCGATGATTTTGCCTTATCTTCGGAATTTCCATGACTCATCGTGTGTATAATGCACATTCCAAATGTTATTTTTTTTACTTTATTTGCTCCCTTTTTTCTGCAAAAGTTCGAAAACAATCACTGTATATGTTTGAACTTGCCATGCATATCAAAGCCTGATTTGAATTTAATCTGTATCACGTGTTCAAAGGCACAGTAACTACCAACAGTTTATTTCGAAATTTGGAATTTTTCATACATTTGAATTCAACTTCTTCCTGCAGCGTAATTACCCTAATTCACGCGAGTGTCACAAACACTTTTCAAGTTCGTGTGTAAACACTACTCACGAGATCGTTAGGCAACCGTTTATACCTTCGTGTGTGCGAAATAATCTACATCGTAAAAAGGCTTCAAAAATTCTTGAGTCATTGGCAAGTCCAAAGTTCTGGTAAATTTTTGAATTTTTGTCCTCATAGAGAGATATAAATCACATCTTTTATTTAAAGTGGAAAAACGCTTCAAGAATTATAAATGTTGCTCCTAACTAAATGCAGACTTTCATCAATTTGATGCTACAATCAATTGTCCAATATCTTTTGACCCGCGATTTAGAAATGTTGATATCTTCTTAACTTATTTGATTAATGTCCTCTCAATTAATGCATTATAAAAAAAATTTTGATTCATTATATTTAATCCTATAGATAAGAAATCTAAAAAGTTTTACTAAATGACCAAGGTAAAAATAAAAAATTTCGAACTCAATATCTAAAATATCTACGAGTAGATAGCTTATTAATAAAAACATTTAAAAATATCAGAAAAAAACTTCTTAATTTTACAGTACTTTGATATATTGTGATAGCATTAACTTACTCTTAAATTATTTAAAAATTTTCATAACATCATGGTTATATCTTAAAATTTCATCGATGTTTATAGTACTTATTGTGTATCTGTCAAAAATATCAATTCAAATCTTGCAGTAATTGACGCTTTTTCATTCAACCATCTCATTTTTAATTCAAGTATATGAACATTATATACGGCCAAACTTTCACCTTTTCCTCGTTTGTTCTCGTCCAATTTTTACGGTCAATAAAATTGTACTAACAAAAATTGCATAACGTACACGAGCATTATAATGTAATTTAAGCCAAAAGGCACACAGGAGTCTTACAAAGCACCCGCATTTCCGCGATACAGCTTTGTAGCATTACAAATAATTCGAACGAGAAAAGTTGTAATGTATTCTTCTGCTGTGTATAATAAGGCAATTCTAATATAAAGCCGCCGAGAGTCGGCAATAATACTAATAAGCGAGTTATAACTTTCACGAGTCGAGCCTTTCAAGGGGACACACTGTATAACGAGTGTGCGACGCGAGGAACACGTGTGTGCCTTGAGAAAGACTCGAAACGCATGAACAATTGCGAAGGGTTTAGCGAGAGTCTGATATTTTTCTCACCGTCTAATCAAACGCAAACGTATCGTAAAACGATGTCCGCCTAGCGAATTTTCCCCGCTTCCTAATGGTGTGCACCATCGTGGTAGCAAAAAAAACATTAGGTTTTACAATCAAAAGTAGAGAATGTGTTTATCGAACTATACAATATAATTAGAGATGATAAATGCGCTCAATGAATACGCATAGATTATACGCACACGCGCATGCTCACTTTAGTATTATAGTTTATATACACTCGAATAGGAAATAATGCGATGCTTTTGTGCATAAATTGCGTTGCTGAATCAACTAATGATGGTGTGTATTTATGCTTAATTGAACTAAAGCTTTTGTAACAGAAAGTAACAATCTATCGCGTGCGATCCTATACGAACTTCGTATTCGGTTTTAGAACTAACAAACGACCGTATGTTAGTTCTCTTACGATTGACCATGTTTATATACTTTATCTAAATAATGTTTTTTTCTTTTGATTTTGTTACATATATTAGACCATCTTATACCATGTCTACTGTTATACTTTTCTTATTCTTTTTAATTGATTGATTCTTCAAAGCTTTTTGAACTCTTAATCGTATAAAAATGATAATCCTGCTGTTTCTCGATTAATTAAGCTTTAAAAAAATATCATCTTTGAAAATATCTTAAAATTTCCATATTTTGGGGTGGAATTAATTTTACAAGTACTTTAAATTTCGTAATAGAATATTCAGTTGTATTGAGTATAAGAATAACGTAAAAAAATGAATCTAATAACAATTTTGAAGTCAAATGAAACATCATAAGAACTCCCGGCATCGGCGCCCTCAACTGTATTGGCCAAATGAAATTTGTAAACATTGCGGCCTTTCTTACCTGCCTCGGGCACACTACTACTTCGTCGTCACGCAGAGAACGGACTTTTATCGTCTCTCAGTTATCCAGACGAATGATAGTTAATATTTTTAATCAACCAATTAAAATTACTCGCACGTGGAAAATCTCTTTGCAACGATGGACTCAGAACAAAACGATGGTATCTTGCCGCTGAATGATATTACGGTATTAACTCCGTCTCTGGATTTCGAAGACGTAAGTATCCATCAAAGTATCAACAAAATATTGTGCGCGCAATGATCGTTGAATAGGCGTCAGTTTGTGAAACGACCGCATATTAGTTCTCTTACGATTGACCATGTTCATATACTTTATCTAAATAATGTTTTTTTTCTTTTGATTTTGTTACATATTAGACCATTTTATACAATGTCTACTGTTGTACTTTTCTATTTTTTTTCAATTGATTGATTCTTCAAAACTTTTTGAACTCTTAATCGTATAAAAATGATAATCCTGCTGTTTCTCGATTAATTAAGCCTTTAAAAAATATCATCTTTGAAAATATCTTAAAGTTTCCATATTGTGGGGTGGAATTAATTAGTAAGTACTTTAAATTTCGTAATAGAATATTTAGTTGTATGTACGTAAAAAAATGAATCTAATAACAAATTGGAAGTCAAATGAAACATCATAAGAACTCCCGGCATCATATAAATTCGGAATTTACTTGACTTAATTTCCCAAAAGAGCTTGTCTTAAATATTATCTTCTTATGTGTGGCATAGATATATATTAGTGTAACACGAGGGTTATAAACACGTGCAGTATTTTTTCTACACTATAATGCACAAATATATGTGTATGTATACATAAAAGCTGTATAAAAGATCGAGGGGTGCCCTCACATTTGCCCCACATAAATACACCATACGAAAGTAAAAATATTATCTCCCCCTTTAGGCATGCTGGACTCTGAACTTGCGTGTGTGTATTGATCTAGCACTTTTCGTTGGGCTTCTGTGGATAGCCTGCGGCTCTTACCGCAGCTGTTTAAAAAAAATACTAAAGTGAGAAGGACTCAAAATGGGGAAAGTCTCGGAGTATTAAATAGTTGCACTTGATAACGTAAAATTCAATGAGATCCTAATGAGCTTGCTCGAAAAAAACTGTGCGTTTTACGACATTATCCTGCTACTTACTTGCGTCATTTGCAAAACGGGGATTTTCATGTTGTGCATGCTACTAACTCACTAATTTAGAAGACATTTTTCAGCTCAAGTATATAACGTGTTACATAGCTATATATTCATAGCAAAATAAAGCTTTGTTAAGTCACGAACTAAACTTGTATGCATTTATATTAAAAACTATAAATCATTTTTTTGGAAATTTCTATTTATGGAAAATGATTTTTTTTCTTAGTAGCAAAGAATTATTCGCGTCTATTAAAATAATAAATAAAATTATTCTAATTTTGTGTACTATACTTAAAGCAAAAATTGTTTAGTTTAGATTTGTATTCAATTTATCAATATGTTAGGGTACGATGACTTAAAAAATTGCAAATTTGACTTAAAAAAAAAGAATAATTATAGTGAGTGTAAAAAAATTTGAACATAACGATTTATGATATTCAAGAACGAATAATCCTTAATTTTAAAAAATTGTAGCATTTATTATATGATTGTTCAATTCGAAATATTTTGAATTATTTTATTTTACAGAGTGAACCAAATTTAAAAAATTGTTTAATTTTATTCACTAAACAATACGTTTATTGGTCTAAGATAAATAAATCCACGCAGCTAAATGCTTCGTTTATTTTAGTCAAATTCTATTGTACGTATTGTTTCATTTTTAAAAGATACCTATATCTATAATAAACTGAAAAACACTACTTCGCGCTACTTGACGCTCAAAAAATCCGATTACAAGTGACCATAAAAGCTACCGCCAAAATATATATGATACTCAGGCATTTAAGTATAATAATAGTTTAGCGTTACTGTTAAGCCTCGGATTTCACGTTCTCCGCACCTCATGATATATACCTACACAATGATCGGCTGGTTTGCAATGTACAAAACTCCCGCGCGAGCAGATCCTATACCATTATTATAAATTTTACACCATAGGAATAGTTATATACATTATAAGAGACAAAAACTTCTATTGCCGCGCACGTGTGCCAGTTTACTGTGCAGCAGCTGTTCTGCTGTTTGCGCACGTAAAGTATCGCGTATACCTGAGCTATAATATACTTTAATTATCTTATATTTGCCATTCGCGCCTGATGGTTTTATCTAGGGGTGACTGCGGCCATGGCGGTGGGTTCGTGCATTTTTTACCTCAGTAATTTCCAAGTCTTATAAATCGATATAGATAAGATGCAAATGCCTCATAACAAGGGGATATACACCTCGAGCTTTGTATACACTTGGCTTTTGTGTCAGTACGTGTGGAGGCTTATCGAATACTAAAAAATTCAACCACGTGGAAACAGACTGGGATCTGATAAAAAATAGTTTACGAGGGTTAAAGCGAACTTTTTTCATTTCATTCTATGGATAAATTAAAAAACTGTACATATTAGTTTGAATGTCTGCTCGACGAAACGTTGTCCGGTTCTCCAATTAACGGATCTCCCTTGTTCAACAGGATAAATTTGATTTTTAATATTTACGAAAGAGTCGCTTTTTTGACGGAAATAATATCTTATCTAAGATTTGAAAGGATTTGTACTATGAGATATGCGTATTTTTAAAGATTCTTTTTGTTCCGCAAAAATCGAGTCTCAAACTTACTAATTACTTTAGCTACTCGCTTCATAAAGCGTTAGATATTGAATTACAGTGGAACCCCGTACATATAGCCCTATTACCAATGGTTTTGAAGTTAAATTTTTTATCTCGAGTTTCAAGAAGATATGATTACAGCCGTGTACATATTATATAGATTCAATAATTAACAGCGACACACTTGACAGATGGTCTCCCACTCACAGTGTGCACGAGTGGAACCCGGTACTCGAAAGATCGAGCGCCTCGCTAGTGTAATGTTGCAATTGCATAGGGGTAATCGACCCTACGCGCCGAGTTACTTTTTTATGCATGCTACTTTTTTAAATGAATGGATCTGATTAGAATTGAAATTGTGAAAAGTGCCGGACGCACGGATGGCGACGATAAGGTGTGACGACAAAAGATAGTAATTTTTGTCGTGTGTATTTTGAAAAACATCTGTATCACCTATACGTTAAATACGGTCTACGTAAAATGTACATTTTATTGAAAAAAAGAAATCGTTTTACAAAGATTATGTTTTGGTTTCACGGCACGTCGTACAGAGACATAGAAAAATAAAACAATAAAAAGTCTTTGTGATTTGACGGAAGCACCGATAACGAACAAGTTCAATAGTACGCGAACACATAACATTGCGACTTGGGCACACCTGTTAAGTAAGACATAATTTTTCCCTCGCAATGTCATAATACGTTTAAAAACGAATGAGATTTACGTGCTGTATCGCTTTTTGTCACTCCTAATTATACTCTCGATTACCATCGATCGTGCTCAGCTAGTTCCAAGTCGAGACTAATATTTCGCTCTCTTCGCCGGCAATCGATCGTCTTTGGGTTAGGTCGAAAAGTTTTTCACGTTTCGCACAGATGCCATTTACCTCGAGATAAGATACATCGAGTATTCGCCATTACTCTCCTGGCTCGACTTCCCCCTTGACGTAACCCTCCTTAGATGGCCTTTGAAAAATATAAATCTTGAAACATTAGGTATACGCGTGGTATGACGGAGCAGCCATTAAACTCGCCGGAGCAAATTTTAACGATCTCATCCTGAGAGAGAATGCCTCTTTGACGTATATCCATCCGATCTATATCTGCGCGCGATTGGCCATCTATCCACGTGCGTGTGCACGTATATAAGCAGGAAAATGCGCACGCGAGCATGACAGAATTTCATCCGTGAAGAAGAGCACAAGAGAGAAAGAGAGAAGGAGAGAGGAGAGATAGCGCGTATATTCCGTGCTTTCACTTGCGATTTCCGGATCAACCCCCGGTGCTTCGAGCTCTGTTGCGCTGCTGCTGCTGCTGCTGCTCTGTTGTGTGTGCGCGCATACACAGGAAAAAACGCGTGTGCACGTATATATGTACGACGCGGAGACTCCCCCGCAAGTCGAAAAATCGATACGGAGCGCGAGGGAATCGGCCAGTGGGGTGCCGATGTGCCGCTGCCTTTAGCGAGGGCGTTTCATACACTGCTGCAGGCCGACGCGTCGATTTGCTACGCGCACTTAAGCGAGAAGGGATACGCGCGTATACGATACATCGGTAGCTTTTGTATATACATACGGGTGCACAAGTCAAACCGGTGAGGGCAGCTGGCTAAATTTTATTAAAAGCACATTCGCGCTTTACTCTCGAAAATTACTACGTGTACACGAGCGCTCGTGTGAAATATCGAAGACTGTTTGGTCGGATTTAGCACGTTTAAACGCGCGCTCGTATACATACGCATATACGTGCTTATTACATTTCAGCAGATCGAACGCTGCTGCCGCGCGTCTGCCTCCTGCATGTCTGCCGTTACTGCACACGCGGTCCTATTAAAATTAATGCTCGCCAGTTACGAGTGCGAGATTTCGACTTAACGAGTACTTACGCCTCCCAAGGAATTATATTATTTTTCCTTCCTCGACAGTTACCTCGACGCTAATGGCCGCGTTTTTCTTTTTTAACTCGCTAGTATTTTGCCAATACGCTCGACTGCGCGGCGCGCATAAAGTCAAACAAGCGAAAACCCATAACATTCGACTACAATCCATCGTGGAGAACACGAACGAAAAAAAAAAACAGATAAGAAAAGTGTCTGGAAAATGTACACTTAGCGGCTCGGTCGACGCGCGCGCGTGCACGTATGTATCGCGGGTCTTATCCGCGCCGCGGCTAAAACACGTGCGCACAAAGTTCCCGCGTGCTAGTGCGTATACATAAGGCTTATATGTAAAAACATACTGGCTAACACTCGCCGCCCGAGATAATCCATAATATTAAGTACGCAACGAAGAAATCGGAAAGAAGAAGAAAAAAATGAAAGGAAGCCTGCAGCGGAGCAGAACGCGCGGGTGAGTCATCGAGTGCACGCAAAAAAGTCTTTGAATTATAAGCGCGCGCGCACCTGATGAGAGAAAGAGGAGAAATAGAGAGGGACAGAGAGAGAGAGAGTCAGAGGGAGAGAGGGAGAGAAAGAAAGAGACGAGTCGCGTGTGTGCACGCGCTCACTCGCGCGACACTCGATATCATTGGCTTGGATTTTTGTATATCACAATTAGAGATGACGAGGAGCGATATATGTGCGGTAGGCGATCTATGCATCGGTTGCGCTTCGATAGCGAAAATTATTATTGCGTGCCGAGAGCGTTGATGAACGTTGTTTTGTTGTGGATTCGTTCGCAGAAAATGTTTTGCATTCCGCCGAAGAAAGCGCGCACGCGAAGAATTCGCCTAGTGACTTTTCAACAAATTCATCATATATATAAACTATTTACACATTGAGCGCGTACACCATCGCGATCGAGCTCTCCTAAGCGTGCATAAAAACTTAATGACAAAGTATAATAAATAATGCATGAAAGAGAAAAAAAAATGAGTTCAATGCTTTGTTAAGCCGTTTGGTCGAATCCGCACAAATAGTTTCCTTGAATCTTTTCTTCAAGGGTAACGCATGCTGCACATATTGTATATAAACGTACGGCAGTGCACACATTATGCCAGCGTCGACTAATGATACGACGAGAGAAGAAAAATAAAAGAAAAAAAGAAAAAGACTCGTTATTTATATTGTTGGAGTGATAAAAGTATTATCGTTGGCACGTGCTACTATGCGCGCACGGTATTATAGATCTCTTTCTCTCGCTCACTCTTTCTTCTCTTTTGTATACACAACAACGAGCGCGAGCGCGTCCTATTGCTTGTGTAATGCACCGTGCGACGTTTCCGTTTTGCTGCATTCGACCATCGACCGGCACACGCCTATACATAATGCGTCTGCTCGAATGTGAAATAATCGTAATAATTATGATTTTAGTTTTTCTTTTGCTGCCGGTTGCTGCGTGACTTAATTGAACTACAAGCAAACGCGACTGTGTGAATGTTTTTCATGCTATTGCTCGCATGCGCATTGCTGGAATATTTCGTTGAGAAAAAAAACAACCCCAAACTAATCTGTTATGTACGTGTACAGCATGACTCTCGTTATCGTCGTCTGCGGGCAAGATCATAAGGCTTTATAAGCCACTACAGTATTCGATTAACCCCCTGAGAAATGAAAAAAAAAGAAGTCTGCTTGTGATGCACGATGATATAGTCGAGTTTCGGAGCTTTTTAATAGCACCACGATGCGCTATACATCGCAGTTTGTCTTTATTCGTGAGTCTGTACATGTATTTGCCTGCTACAGCGACGAAAACGGACCAACGCACAGTGGGCCGAAACGTCAGAAAAGCGCTCGAAAATCATGTGCAAGCCTATATAAATTAAAACATGGATATGGCGATGTTTTCTTGCAGGT